>JAEPBF010000116.1:268556-299897 GCA_019739055.1 Passiflora organensis | reverse complement strand
TATGTCTCTTTTCTTTTGCTTGGATTTTCACTCTGCCAATTTGTCATTTCAGAGGATTGTTGAAAATGACAAGTCTATCCCTATTTCGGTTTAGTAAAATTCCTTAAATTGCATTGAGCTGATGATTATTAATGTTATAATCGTTATAGCTATTATAATCTTTAATTCCTTTGTAACCATTATTTTGTTAGCCTTTAATAAAACCTTTTAACTCCATTTTTTTATTAGAAATGTGTTAAACAAACTTACATTATTTGTCATGAAAGAGTCTAGAAAAAGCTACTCCAATATTATCAGAGTTTAATATATCAATGAGCAACAAAGGGGGCTTATCAAGCTTATTCAGATGCAGACTCTGTGTTAGTGTAATGACCTTAATTCCTACCTATTAAAATTTACTCCGATTAAGATCATTGCCGTTGCGCAGGAGCATTCTGAAATTGCACCTCCATCCGCTGCTGATTTGCAGCAATTCCTTGTAACACGTTTAAGATCTGTGCCATGACAGGGTCAATGCCTGGTGCAACTGGTGTCTCAGGTTTGTTTTCAGACTCAGCTTGCCCTTCCTGCTCATTTTGTGCATTTGGCTCATCTTGCTCAACAGGTTGCTGTTCATTCCGAATCTCAAACCTACCCCGTTGGTCCCTTTGTTGCCTCGAGCGTGCCATACTACACAAGTGTACGATTGTTACTCAACAAACACTAAATACATTACTAGGAATAGAGAGTGGTACCTGGTGGAGAGGCATGCACCGGACGATACGCATATGCTGGAAAACATTATACAATTTTCGAAAATCATATGCACATATGCTATGCACACTCGGCAATTAACAACATCATAGCAAACATCAAGCACACATCATCTGGCAATGCACATAATCACGCATATACATATTCATTTTGTAATGACAAGAAACATAGCTAATCATCCACTCAAACACATTAAGGCATACTAAAGTTAAACAATCAACACAACAGCTAGTATTATTGCCATCCTTTAAATCCCATGTTATCTCTAATCCTTTTTCAGTTTTAGTCCCTAAATGAGTGAGTGTGTGCTCATGTTCTTACCTACAATCACCTGCAATCACCAAAATTAACAACTAAGTCAGCAAATAACAAGTTACAATCCTAAACCATGTTCCGATACCACACTTGTAACGACCCTAATTCCTAACTCATTATTAATTGCTCCTATTAAGGTCATTACCGCCGTGAAACCCAAATAAGTCTCAGCGACACCTAAGATCTATTAGAATTTCACAAGGCTACTCATATGATACCGATTTTAAGCTTATTTATTTTGTTGCTTATCAATCATTTGGAGCATGCTATTGGACACATATTCTGGTAACATACGGAGTAAATAAAATCATCAGCGGAAGTCTTAAATCAATCCATTGGGTTCATAACACACAAGTCCCATAGGGATCCAAATAACCAGCAAGCAATTCATCAACAATTTCCGGAAATAGCAAGCCAAACGAATGCTTAAAAAAAAACCAGAACATCATCCAATCTTTCAAGTTATTTGCGCATGTAACAGGTAAGTGTTTATGATGCGTTATCGCCCCGCCATGCAGCCTTGATCTCACACACTGGTACCACGAACAGAGGGTGTACCTAAGCCTGAAAAATGGTAAAAACAACGGTATGAGATTACAAGAATCTCAGTAGGGTCGCAGCATCGTAAGATCTACAGATTCCCTAAACACAAATCTCCCAAATTCACATAAGATCATTCCCTAAACAACTAAAGGGATCACGCAATTCAACAATAAACATAAAGAGGTTAAGGCCGAGATCATGGCTGAGGGAGGACCACACTTTTGAAAGTTCAAAACTACACAGGCAGGTGAAATACAACAAAATCACACACAATGATGAAGAAAGACCATCCCCTTCCACCTGTGTTGTCCAAGACTTACTGCACAAAGGGTAGATGGTTAACACACAAACTAATCAGTAAGCCTTTCACCTTATCCTCGCAAGGATAAGTCGACTAGCCCCACATGGACACGTCTTCCCTTAGTCGCAACCAGGGCATCCCCAAATCTCGCAAGATATGGGCTTCCTGTCTCGCAAGACAGGGATCCGGCCACCAAGGACAGATATCCAGCGTGCACTTGCTGGTTCAACACCCACACACCTCCCAAAATCGATAAGAACCTTTCTCCTCTCCCTAGGAGCATCAGTTCTTACCCTGCGTGGCCACCGAACAGGATCCTGACACACAAACACGTACAAGCACACACAGGCAAGTACAAAGCACAATACCACAATAGGGTATTCTCAATCACGTCAGGAAATAATCAACACATCCAATTCATATGACAATAGCATCCCAGGCACTCAATCCCTAACTCAGGGGTTCTATACAGCCTAGGAGATTCATATCTCATTCCGGATTTCATATTCTCACCACATAATCCAATCACAAACAATACAACAAAGGCAGGTAACAAAACATCAAATAAGAGCGGGGGTTTCTGGAGAAACCGATGAGGCATAGATCCTACCTCTCTTGTCTCTGAACAAGAAGCTACTCCTTTGCCTTTATTAAGTAAATCTGAACCACCTAAATCATCACCAGACAAAGACAAAACAAACTAAGCATGCATATCCAAAAATAAATTGCATACTCTATTCCTTACCAGTACCACTCACCAAACCTATCAGAAAACCAGTGATCAGATGTTGCAGGTGCCTCCCCCTTGGATGTGTGATGTGATAGCCAGGAACTTATCAAGATTCAACCTGAATTTACCATTCCAATTAACTATGCAAAACCTATTGCTAAAAGTAGGGCATAAGACGATTTCGTCTTAACCTAAAACAACGAAGTATTTACATCCAAGCTTCGATTAACATAGTTTTGGAAAAAGAATGAAAAAATCTTTCCAACGACATATTATTTGCAAGATTCCAACAAACGAGTAAAAGTTATGCTATTTTGAAATTCAAGAAGATTTGGCAGAAACCTAACGCGGCCGCCGATTTTCAAAGTAACATTAGACAACGAAATACTAACGTCCCGAAGAAAATCAAAAGATGGTTGGAAAGCGGATGAATAGAGATTTCCAACAAGCTATTATTCGCAGAGATCCAATGAACGATGAGGGAGTTATGCTAATTTAAAGTTTCTGAAAATTCTGACGGCTAATGGGAGGTATAGGGTTTTAAGCCTATACGAATTCTGTAAGATTTTAGGGGAAAATTTTGTGGGGTTGGCTTCCTATTTATATTGAATGAGTGTAGAATTAGGTCTACTACTTTTAATCAATCTATCAATTCAATACAATCTACCAAATAATCAAAACTCTTAAATTACCTTCCTTAATTTTTTTAAGGTAACTATCTACCTTAAAGGATGTTTTCCTAAAACGATTACCCATCTACAAGATCCTAAATCAAAAAGAATTAGAAGCAAATTAATTTACTGAAAAATCTTACCAATTTTGGCTATCACACATCCTTCTCTTCAGGGACAAAATCGTCTTTTCACCTGCACTGGCTTCTGGACTTCTAGGACTCAAAATTCGGGGTCTTACACTTATTGTCGCCTATCCTGATCAATTGATAAACCTATTGGATTCTGATCTTGTTTCTTTTGATTGTATAAGTTATAAACACTTAATCCCTCTTTGTTAGCATGAAAGTGCAACCCTTAGACCTTGCTAACATGAAATCACAAACTATCTTGTGTCCTATGCTTAGTGCCAAAATATACATAATTAAATTGGGTGGTAATTCAGGTTGAATCTTGTTAAGTTCTTGGCTATCACATCACACATCAAAAGGGGAGGCACATATGGCATCTGACCACTGGTTTCTGATAGGTTTTCTGATAGGCACATGTGCTTGCCTGTGTGTGCTTGTACATGTTTGTGTGTTAGGATCCTGTTCCGATGGTCATTCGGGGTAAGTGTTGATACTCCTTGGGAGAGGAAAGGTTCTTACTGGTATGGGAGTTGTATGGGTGGCAAACCCCAGCATTCGCACACTGGATGACTAGTCCTTGTGTGGCTAGAAGTCTTGTCCTTTTATGGCAGGATGCCCTTATCCTTATGTGGTTTGGGATACCTTGTCCTTGTGTGGCTTGGGATGTCTTGTCCTTGTGTGGCAGGATGAATAGGCTTAGTGATTAGCTTGTGTGCTAACCTTTTACCCTTTGTGCAGTAAGCCTTGGACAAGACAGGAAGAGGACAACCTTTCTTTTTCCTATTGCGGAGAGCAATCTGATGAGTTTTATCTGCCTGTGTACTTCCGATATTCGGAAGTGTTTGCAGTCCACCTTCAGCCTTAGTTTCGGCTCTATCCTTTTGATTGGTTTTTGAATTGCGTGATACCCATAGATGTGTAGGAATGATCTAATGTTGTTCTGGAGATCTATGTTCAAGATTTCTGTAGATCTTATGATGTTGTGACCCTACTGAGATTCTTGTAATCTCATCCTGTTGTATTCACCATTTTTCAGCCTTAGGTACATCCACTGTCCGTGAAACCAGGGTGTGAGATCAAGGCTGCACGGCGGGGCGATATTGCATCACATTAGCATAACTGTTCTTTGATTGCTTGCGCATATAACATGAATTATGATTGGACTATTTTTCTGGTTTTCAAGGTTCCTCCTTTACTTGTTTCCATTTTATTTTGGGAATTAACTTACTGGATGTTTGGATCCTTATGGGACTTGTGAGTTGTGGATTCATTGATTTTATTTAAAGACTTCCGCTGATATTTTATTTACTCCATATGATACCAGAATACTTGTCCAATAACTAATGAACATAATGAATGTACATGCTAAAAATCGAGAATTTGATAAGTAAGCCTTGTGGAATTTAGATACGTCCTGGTTCTTGGGCTTGTCTGAGTTTCACAACGGTAATGACCCTAATCGGAGCAATTAATAATAGGTTAGGATTTGGGGTCGTTACACCTTGAGTTTGAGATTGAGGACATGGTATTTCTGAAGTTCGCACCTTGAAAAGGTGTGATTTGATTTCAATAGCATGCTAATTAGCACAAAGGTATATCGGTCATTACACCATCACAAAAAGGATTGGGCCGATAGCTTAAAAACTAGTTGTGAGACCCTGAATTTTGAGTCCTAGAAGTCTAGAAGCCAGTACATGTAAAAAATACCATTTTGCCCCTGAAGAAAAGGATGTGTGATGGCCGAAATTGGTAAGGAATGTCTAGTAATTATTTCTGGTATTAATTTCTTTTAAATTGATTTTTTATTGGTTGATTATTACCTTAGGAAATAAAAATCCTAAGTTTAAGGGGGATAATTACAGAATTTAATGCTGATAATTATCTTACTTTAATTAAGCCTTAAAGATAGGAATTACAATCTCATAACCTTCTTATATAAATAGGAAGTCAGCCACACAAAATTTTTATACAGAAAACACACAAAATTCGTAGAATCTAAAAACCCTACACCTCCCAATTTCTGCCAAAATCTTCTTGAACTTCAAACAAGCATAACTCTCTCATCGTTTGTCGGATTCCTGCAAATAATAGCTTGTTGGAAATATCTTTTCATCGTCTTTCTAACCATATCTTGTGTTTTTCTGAAAGTTAGTATTTCTTTCTTTAAAGTTAAATCAAAATTCGGCGGAACTGCCAAAATCTTCTTGAACTTCAAACAAGCATAACTCTCATTGTTTGTTAGATTTCTGTAAATAATAGCTTGATGGAAATCTATCTTCATTCTCTTTCCAACCATCTTTGGTTTTTTGTCTGAAGATTAGTATTTCTTTCTCTAAAGTTAAATCGAAATTCGACGGAATTAGGTTTTCAGATTTTTATAATTCTGCTTTTGATTGATCTCTAATAATGTCACCTTTATTCGTATGATTGTTTAATATCCATTCATAGTGAAAAATCATGAATTTATCCTTTGAATCTTTTCTATACATGAAATCAGTATGCCCTACCACCCTTCTGCCCTATTGTTACCTATCTTGATCAATTGATTAACCTATTGGATTCTGATCTTATTTCTTTTGATTATACATGTTATAAACCTTTAATCCTTCCTTGTTAACATGAGATCGCAACTCCTATAACTTATTAACATGAAATTGCAACTTGCCCTACTGCCCTATTCTTAGTGCTGAAAATTGTATGATAATTAGGGATGGTAATTCAGGTTGTTTCTTGTTAAGTTCTTGGCTATCACATCACACATCCAAGGGGGAGGTACCTACGGCATCTGATCACTGGTTTCTGATTGGTTTGGTGAGTGGAATTGATAAGGAAATAGGGTATTTAATTGGATATTGGATATGCATACTTAGTTTGGTTTTGGTTTTGGCTTTGCCTTGTGATGCTATAGGTAGTGCAAAATTATTGAAAAAAGACAAAGGAATAACTTCTTGTTCAGAGACAAGAGAGGTAGGATCTAAGCCTCATCAGTTTCTCCAGAGATCCTTGTTGTTTGTTTGTTTATTTCAGTGTCTTTACATGTAATGTTGTATACGCATATGTTGTAGTAGCAATGCTTGAATTGCGGACCCAGATGCGATCCTCTAGGCTATACTGAATCCCTTAAGAAAGGATAAGAGTGCCTAGTTTGTATGTGTTGTGTGTATTGAACATATTGATTGTGTTCTGAAATGATTAAGGATACTCTATTGTGGTATTGTGTTTTGTACTTGCTTGTGTGTACTGGTACGTGTTGTGTGTTAGGATCCTTTTCCGATGGCCATTTGGGTAAACGCTGATGCTCCTTGTGAGAGGGGAGGTTCTTACTGGTATGAGAGTCGTATGGGTGCCACTCCCCAGCATGAGCTCGCTGGATGTCTGGCCCTTGTGTGGCCAAAAGGCCTTGTCCTTTTGTGGCTTGGGATGACTGGTCCTTGTGTAGCCAGAAGCCCTGTCCATGTGTGGCAGGAAGCACTTGTCCTTCTGTGGCTTGGGATGACTTGTCCTTGTGTGGCTTGGGATGACTTGTCCTTGTGTGGCTGGTACGTGTTGTGTGTTAGGATCCTTTTCCGATGGCCAATTGGGTAAACGCTGATGCTCCTTGTGAGAGGGGAGGTTCTTACTTGTATGAGAGTTGTATGGGTGCCACTCCCCAGCATGAGCTCGCTGGATGTCTGGCCCTTGTGTGGCCAAAAGGCCTTGTCCTTGTGTGGCCAAAAGGCCTTGTCCTTATGTGGGTTGGGATGACTGGTCCTTGTGTGGCCAGAAGCTCTGTCCTTGTGTAGCAGGAAGCCCTTGTCCTTGTGTGGCAGGAAGCCCTTGTCCTTGTGTGGCTTGGGATGACTTGTCCTTGTGTGGCAAGATGAATAGGCTTACTGAATAGCTTGTGTGTTAACCATTTACCTTTTGTGCAGTAAAGCCTTGGACAACACAGGTGGCAGGGGATGACCTTTCTTCTTCATTGTCGAGAGCAATCTGATGAGTTCTACTTGCTTGTGTACTTCTGAGTTTTCGGAAGTACTTGTAATCCCCCTCTAAGACTTAGATTCGGCCCTACCCGTTTTAACTGAATTCTTGATTTGCATGATCCCCCTTTAGTTGCTAGGAATGATCTGATGTTGTAACGACCCCAATTTCTAACTATTATTAATTGCTCCGATTAAGGTCATTACCGCCGTGAAACCCAAATAAGCCTAAATGATACCTAAGACCTACTTGAATCCCACCAGGTTTATAATGAACTACTGATTTTTAGCTTGTTAGTTTTATTGCGTATCAACAATTGGAGCATGACATTGGACACATGTTCTGGTATCATACGGAGTAAATAAAACATCAGCGGAAGTCCTAAATTAAACCTTTGGGTACATAACACACAAGTCCCATAGGGATCCAGCAAGAAATTCTTCATCAAGGTTCGGAAATAGCAAGTAAAGAAGAGTGCTTAAAATAAACCAGAAAGTTGCCTAATCATTCATGTTATATGCGCAAGTAAACAAGTAAGCAAATGTGATGCGATATCGCCCCACCGTGCAACCTTGATCTCAAACACTGGTACCATGAACAGTGGATGTACCTAAGCCTGAAAAATGGTAAAAACAACGGTATGAGATTACAAGAATCTCAGTAGGGTCACAACATCATAATATCTACAGAATCCCTAAACACAAATCTCCCATTTCACAAAAGATCATTCTTAAACAACTAAAGGGGATCATGCAATTCAAAAATCAATCAAAAGAGGTTAGGGAAAAATCTATGGCTGAGGGAGGACTGGAAACACTTTCGAAAGCTCAGAAGTACACAGGCAGGTGAAACACATCAAATTTCCCTCGGCAATGAAGAAGAAAGGCCATCCCCTTCCACCTGTGTTGTCCAAAACTTACTGCACAAAGGGTAGATGGTTAACATGCAAACTAATCAGTAAGCCTTTCATCTTGTCCTTGCAAGGACATGTCCACTAGTCCCACACGGACAAGTCTTCCCTAGTCACATACCTACTAGGGCATCCCAAACCTCGCTAGATAAAGGCTTCCTGCCTCCCAAGACAGGGATCCGGCCTCATAAGGACAGATATCCAGTGTGCACTTGCTAGTTTGCCGCCTATACAACTCCCATACCGGTAAGAACCTCTCCTCTACCAAGGAGCATCAGCGCTTACCCCGAATGGCCACCGGAACAGGATCCTGACATACAGACACGTACAAGCACACACAGGCAAGTACAAAGCATAATACCACAACAAGGTATCCTCAATCATGTCAGAACACAATCAACATATTCAATTCACATAACATATGCAACCCAGGCACTCAATACCTAACTAAGAGGTTCGATATAGACTATGCAATCCATATCTCATTCCGAATTTCATACTCTCACCCTATAATCCAATCGCATGCAATACAACAAGGGCAGGCAACAAATACATCAAGAAAATAATAGGGGTCTCTGGAGAAACCGATGAGGCATACATCCTACCTCTCTTGTCTCTGAACAAGAAGCTACTCCTTTTCCTTTATTAAGTAAATCCGAACCACCTAAATTATCACCAGGCAAAGACAAAAACAAACTAAGCATGCATATTCAATAGTCAATTGAATACCCTATTTCCTTACCAATACCTCTCACCAAACCTATCAGAAAACCAGTGATCAGACGTTGTAGGTGCCTCCCCTTGGATGTGTGATGTGATAGCCAGGAATTTAACAAGATTCAACCTGAATTTACCATTCCAATTAACTATGCAAATCTTGTCACTAAAAGTAGGGCATAGGATGATTTCGTCTTAACCTTAAAAAAGGAAATATTTACATCCAAGTTTCTATTTATATATAGTTGGAAAGAGGATTAAAAGATCTTTCCAATGAGCTATTATTTGTAAGGATTTGACAAACGATTAGAAAGTTATGCTATTTTGAAGTTCAAGAAGATTTGGCGAAAACCTAATTCCGCTGCCGATTTTCAAATTAACCTTAGATAAAGCAATACTAACCTCCTGACAACAAATCAAATATTTTTGGAAAGAGGATGAAGAGAGCTTTCTAACAAGCTATTATCGTAGAGATCCGATGAACGATGAGTGAGTTATGCTGGTTTGAAGTTTCTGCGAATTATGGCGGCTATAGGGAGGTATAGGGTTTTAAGCTCATACGAATTTGTAAGTTTTCTATGAATGATTTTTGTGGGATTGGCTTCCTATTTATAATGAATAGGTATAGAATTATGATTACTACTTTTAATCACTTTATCATAATAAAATAATCTATCAGATAATTAAACTCTAAATTATCTTCCCTATTTTTAGGGACTTTAATCTCTAAGGTAACTATCTATCTTTAAGGATGATTCCTAAGGAAATTACCCATCTATAAGGATCTAGATCTAAAGGAATTTAAAACAACTCAATCTTGCACGCATAGTCTCCTCAATCTCCCAAGACTGCTCCTCAATTTGGCCATTACGCCAAACAACTAGTACCATAGGCACGTTTCGACTGCGAAGCTATCGAACTGACCGGTCTAGTATGAAAATTGGTTGTACTGGATAGGATAGGTCTTCAGCAACTTCACATGGCAGTTCTTTAAGCACATGAGCAGGATCTCGCATATACCTTTTTAGCATTGAAACGTGAAATACGTTGTGAATTCTTTCCATATTTGGAGGTAGTGCAAGTCGGTATGCAACAGGGTCGATTCTTAATGTAGCGAGGTGTTAGCTTACCTCGCTGCTGAAAACGAAGAACTCCTTTCCATGGGGCGACTTTCAAAAATATTTTGTCTCCTACTGCAAATTCCAGCTCCCTTCGTCGATTGTCAGCGTAACTTTTCTGCCGATCCTGAGCTGTTTTTAACCTTTGTCGAATCAAGCTTAATTGCTCTGTTGCTTGGTCAATTAATTCCGGATTGTCTAGGCGTCTCTCGCCTACTTCATTCCAGGAAATGGGGGTTCTGCAGCATCTCCCATATAGTGCTTCATAGGGTGCCATACCGATGCTTACATGAAAACTATTGTTGTAAGCAAATTCTGCCAATGGTAAGCTTCGATCCCAGCCGGTTTGTTGATCCAATACACTCGCACGTAGCTTGTCTTCAAGTGTCTGAATCTTCCTTTCTGATTCGACCTGGGGAAGAAATGATGTACTGAAATTCAATCTTGAACCCAGTGCATTCTGGAATTTCTCCCAAAATCGTGAAGTGAAACAAAGGTCACGATCTGAAACTATAGAAACTGGTACTCCATGCAACGAACAATCTCGTCCAAGTAACGAACTGCCAATTTTTCTGGTGTATCTGTTACATGTATAGGAAGAAAGTGTGCAGATTTTGTCATTCGATCCACGATCACCCAAATGGCATTGTATCCTTGCTGCGATCTAGGCAAACCGGTCAAAAAATCCATTGTGACGTGCTCCCACTTCCATTCTGGAATCGAAAGTGACTGAAGTAGACCAGCGGGTCTTTGATGTTCGATCTTTACTTGTTGACATACGAGTCATCGGGCAACGAATTCAGCAATATGACATTTCATGTTTGGCCACCAATACTGTCCCTTCAAATCTCGGTACATCTTAGTGCTTCCAGGATGAATATCGAACTTCGAACTATGCGCCTCTGATAGAATAAGGTTACGAATATCAACATTTTGTGGAACACATACCCGATTTCTGAAGACTAGTACTTCATCATCTCGTATTCTGAAATCACTAACTATGGCATCAACACCATCAGCAAGTTGCTTCCGAATTTCAGTAAATTTCTGATCCTCTAATTGTTGATTCCGAATTTCTTCAATTAAGATAGGTGTGACTTCAATTCGTGCCAACAACGAACCAGAGAAATCGGTGCGAAGATGCACACGATTAGTTTTCAATTCCAGCATCATCGGTAGGTAATAGGTGCGCATGTAGGCCAAAACTATTGGGGAAGGAGGATGAACCTTTCTGCTCAGGGCATCAGCAACAACATTCGCCTTTCCAGGATGATATTCGGTGATTAAATCATAGTCTTTAATCAGCTCCACCTATCTTCGTTGTCTCATATTCAATTCTTTTTGTGTAAGGAGGTACTTCAGGTTTTTGTGATCAGTGAAGATTTGACACGTCTCGCCGTATAAATAATGTCGCCATATTTTAAGACAAATACCACCGCTGCAAGTTCCAGGTCATGTGTAGGGTAGTTTATCTCGTGTGGTCGCAATTGCCTTGAAGCATAGGCAATGACTTTCCCATCTTGCATCAATATACACATCCAAGTCCAGATTTTAACGCGTCTCTGTAGACCATATACTCCTTTCCGCAAATAGGTAAGGTAAGGATAGGTACAGAAACTAGCCGATTCTTTAGCTCTTCGAAACTTTGCTGGCATTTCTCGTTCCATACGAACAGCTCACCCTTGCGTGTCAGTTTTGTCAATGGTCCGGCAAGTGATGAAAAATTTTCCACAAAGCGACGGTAGTATCCTGCTAAGCCTAGGAAACTACGAACTTCAAACACACTTCGCGGAGGTTCCCAAGCAATCACGGCTTCAATCTTCTTTGGATCAACAAACACACCTTGGACGGAAACAATATGGCCAAGGAAACTAACCTCACGTAACCAGAATTCTCATTTTGAGTACTTTGCGAACAACCGTTGATCTTTCAAGATTTTAAGCACAATCCGCAAGTGCATAGCATGATCCTCTTCCGATATTGAGTAAATCATAATGTCGTCGATGAAGACTATCACAAATTTATCCAGGAATTCGTGGAACACACGATTCATCAAGTCCATAAACACAGCTGGTGCATTGGTCAAGCCGAATGGCATAACCAGAAATTCGTAGTGGCCATATCGCGATCTGAACTCGGTCTTCGGAATATCAGCATCACGAACTAGCAATTGATGGTATCCAGATCTGAGATCAATCTTGGAGAACACGGCTGCACCTTGGAGTTGGTCAAACAAATTGTCGATGCGTGGCAAAGGTTATTTATTTTTCACGGTCACACGGTTCAGCTGCAGATAATCAATGCACAATCATAACGAATCGTCTTTCTTTTTCACGAACAGAACAGGTGCTCCCCAGGGTGACACACTAGGTCGAATAAAACCACGATCCATCAAATCTTCCAATTGCGTCTTTAGTTCCTTCATTTCCGCAGGAGCCAAGCCATAAGGGGGAATGGAAATCGGATTCATACCTGGCACTAGCTCAATGCCGAATTCCACATCCCTTAATGGTGGTAGCCCGACTATGTCTTCTGGAAATACTTCTGGAAATTCGCAAACCACAGGAACAGAATTCAGATCTGAGGATTCTTTAGAAACATCCTGTACGTGCGCAAGGTACGCTGTACATCCTTTGTTGATTAATCGCTTCGCCTTAAGCCAGGAAATCATGCAAGTTGGCACAACTCGCCTATTGCCTTTTTGGTTTGCACGATCTTTTCAGCTTCCGTTGCGGCAACAATTAGTTCTTGCAAATTCTGAACTGGTGTCATACCAACGATGGTTTTGAGTTTGGTACTCAACCCATTCTGAAATCGTCTCGCAAGCTGATACGGTGTATGATCTTCTTCGGGTGCAAATCGGGACAACTCTCTTAACACTTTTTCATATTTCAGCACCGAACGGGTGCCTTGTTCAAGTTTGTAAAAAGCTTGTCGCTGCTCGTTTTTATGGAATCTCATATAGAATCTCTCATCGAATTCGTACAAGAATTCTTTCCACGTTGGCAAACGATCGCCGAATCTCAAACTAACAGATGTCCACCATGCGAGGGCTTCTCCTTCAAGTAAGAATGTAGCAATGGAAACCTTGTCATCATCCGAGATACGCAGGAACAAGGATACTCGGCATAAGGTGTCCATCCACTCATGAGCGGATGCGGCTCCAGCTGAACCACCGAAATCTTTACATCCAAGTTGTCGAGCTTCCTTCAGCAATTTTGTAATCATAACGGGAAGTCTCTCTGTCTCCTTATGATGCGCCGGCTGCACAGGTTCAAGTGGAGGAATAGGTTCTGGTGCAGGCGCAGGAGCATTCTGAAATTGCGCTTCCATTCACTGCTGGTTTGCAGCAATTCCTTGTAACACATTTAAGATTTGTGCCATGACAGGGTCAATTCCTGGTGCGGCTGGTGTCTCAGGTTGGTTTTCGGACTCAGCTTGCCCTTCCTGCTCAATTTGTGCATTTGGCTCATCTTGTTGCCTCGAGCGTGCCATACTACACGAATACACCTTTACTACTCAACATATACTAAATACAATACTAGTAAAAGGAGTGGTACCTGGTGGAATGGCATGCACCGGACGATTCACATATGCTGGAAAGCAATATACAAATTTTCGAAAATCACATGCACACATGCAAAGGTATTCTTGGCAATTCCATCAACACTCATAGGAATCATTATCAAACATCAAGCAAGCATAGACTCACACATCACCCATATTCGGCAATACACATCATCAATCATATGCATATACATTCGGTAATGACAAGAAACATAGCTAATCATCCACGGAAACATATTAAGACATACTAAAGATGAACAATCATCACATCAGATTATTATTCACATCAATTAAATCCCATGTTAGCCTTAGTTCCTTTTCGGTGTTAGCCCCTAACTGAGTGAGTGTGTGCCCATGTTCTTACCTGCAATCACCAAAAATCAACTAATAAGTTAGCATATAACAAATTATAATCCCTAAACCATGCTCCGCTACCAAACTTGTAACGACCCCAATTCCTAACTATTATTAATTGCTCTGATTAAGGTCATTATCGCTGTGAAACCCAAATAAGCCTAAATGACACCTAAGACCTATTTGAATCCCACCAGGCTTATCATGAACTACCGATTTTTAGCTTGTTAGTTTTATTGCTTATCAACAATTGGAGCATCACATTGGATACATGTTCTGGTATCATATGGAGTAAATAAAACATCAACGAAAGTCTTAAATTAAACATTTGGGTATATAACACACAAGTCCCATAGGGATCTAGCAAGAAATTCTTCATCAAGGTTCGGAAATAGCAAGTAAAGAAGAGTGCTTAAAATAAACCAGAAAGTTTCTCAATCATTCATGTTATATGCGCAAGTAAACAAGTAAGCAAATGTGATGCGATATCGCCCCGCCGTGCAGCCTTGATCTCACACACAGGTACCACGAACAGTGGATGTACCTAAGCCTGAAAAATGGTAAAAACAACGGTATGAGATTGCAAGAATCTCAGTAGGGTCAGAGCATCATAAGATCTACAGAATCCCTAAACACAAATCTCCCATTTCACAAAAGATCATCCCATCATAAGATCAGTCCCACACGGACAAGTCTTTCCTAGTCACAAACCTACTAGGGCACCCAATGTAAGACCCCGAATTTTGAGTCGTAGAAGTCCAGAAGCCAGTGCAGGTGAAAAGACGATTTTTCCCCTGAAGGAAAGGATGTGTGATTGCCGAAATTGGTAAGATTTTTTAGTAGTTAATTTTGTTTTAAATTCCTTTAGATCTAGGTTCTTGTAGATGAGTAATTGCCTTAGGAATCATCCTTAAGGCTAGATAGTTGCCTTATAGATTAAGATCCCTAAAAATAGGAGAAGATAATTAAAAAGTTTAGAGTTTAGTTATCTAGTAAATTATCCTATTTAGATAAAGTAATTAAAGTGATAATTATAATTCTATACCCTCTCATTATAAATAGGAAGCCAACCTTACAAAGAATTATTCATAGGAAACCTACAAATTTCGTATAGGCTTAAAACCCTATACCTCCCTATAGCCACCATAATTTGCAGAAACTTCAAACCAGCATAACTCACTCATCATTCGTTGGATCTCTGCGAATAATAGCTTGTTGGAAAGCTCTCTGCATCCTCTTTCCAACCAGAAGGTTAGTATTTCTATGTCTAAAGCTATTTTGAAAATCGGCGGCGGAATTAGGTTTTCGCCAAATTTTCTTGAACTTAAAAATAGCATAACTTTCTACTCGTTTGTTGGAATCTTGCAAATAATATGTCGTTGGAAAGATATTTTCATTCTCTTTTCAACCATATATAAATCTCAGCTTGTATATAAATATTGCGTTGTAAGTCGAGACGAAATCGTCCTATGCCCTACTTTTAGCAACAGGTTTTTATTTACTCCGTATGTTACCAGAATATGTGTCCAGTATCATGCTCCAATTGATTGATAAGCAACAAAATAAACAAGCTTAAAATTGATATCTTATGAGTAGCCTTGTGAAATTCTAATAGGTTTTAGGTGTTGTTGAGGCTTATTTGGGTTTCACGGCGGTAATGACCTTAATCGGAGCAATTAATAATAGTTAGGAATTGGGGTCGTTACACCCAAACCTCGCAAGATAAGGGCTTCCTGCCTCGCAAGACAGGGATCCGGCCTCGCAAGGACAAATATCTAGCGTGCACTTGCTAGTTTGCCGCCCATACAACTCTCATACCGATAAGAACCTCTCCTCTCCCTAGGAGCATCAGTGCTTACCCCGAATGGCCACCGGAACAGGATCCTGACACACAGACACGTATAAGCACATACAAGCAAGTACAAAGCATAATACCACAACAGGGTATCCTCAATCATGTCAAAACACAATCAGCATATTCAATTCACATAACATATGCAACCCAGGCACTCAATACCTAACTCAGGGGTTCGATATAGCCTATGAGATCCATATCTCATTCTGAATTTCATACTCTCACACTATAATCCAATCGCATGCAATACAACAAGGGCGGGCAACAAATACATCAAGAAAATAACAAGGGTCTCTGGAGAAACCGATGAGGCGTAGATCCTACCTCTCTTGTCTCTGAACAAGAAGCTACTCCTTTGCCTTTATTAAGTAAATCCGAACCACCTAAATTATCACCAGGTAAAGACAAAAGCAAACTAAGCATGCATATTCAACAGTCAATTGAATACCCTATTTCCTTATCAATACCACTCACCAAACCTATTAGAAAACCAGTGATCAGACATTGCAGGTGCCTCCCCTTGGATATGTGATGTGATAGCCAGGAACTTAACAAGATTCAACCTGAATTTACCATTCCAATTAACTATACAAATCTTGTCGCTAAAAGTAGGGCATAGGACGATTTTGTCTTAACCTTAAACAAGGAAATATTTACATCCAAGCTCCTATTTATATATGGTTGGAAAGAGGATGAAAATATCTTTCCAACGAGTTATTATTTGTAAGGATCTGACAAACGATTAGAAAGTTATGCTATTTTGAAGTTCAAGAAGATTTGGCAAAAACCTAATTCCGCCGTCGATTTTCAAATTAACCTTAGCTAAATAAATACTAACCTCATGACAAAAAATCAAAGATGGTTGGAAAGAAGATGAAGAGAGCTTTCCAACAAGCTATTATTCGCAGAGATCCGACGAACGATGAGTGAGTTATGCTGGTTTGAAGTTTCTGCGAATTATGACGGCTATAGGGAGGTATAGGGTTTTAGGCTCATACGAATTTGTAATTTTTCTATGAATGATTTTTGTGGGGTTGGCTTCCTATTTATAATTAATGGGTATAGAATTATGATTACTACTTTTAATCACTTTATCATAATAAGATAATCTATCAGATAATTAAACTCTAAATTATCTTCCCTATTTTTAGGGACTTTAATCTCTAAGGAAACTATCTATCTTTAAGGATGATTCCTAAGGAAATTACCCATCTATAAGGATCTAGATCTAAAGGAATTTAAAACAAAATTAACTACTAAACAATCTTACCAATTTCGGCCATCACACATCCTTTTCTTCAGGGGAAAAATCGTCTTTTCACCTGCACTGGCTTCTAGACTTCTAGGACTCAAAATTCGGGATCTTACAGATGTTGTTTGGGAGATTTGTGTTTATGGTTTCTGCAAATCTTATGATGTTGTGACCCTACTGAGATTCTTGTAATCTCATTATGTTGCTTCCACCATTTTTCAGGCTTAGGTACATTCACTGTTCGTGGTACCAATGTGTGAGATCAAGGCAGCACGGCGGGGAAATATTGCATCACCTTTGCATTCTTATTTCCTTGGTTGCTTGCGCATACAATATGATCATAGATTAGACTACTTTTCTGGTTTTTCAAGATCCCTCTTTTGCTTGTTATATTTTGGAACATGTTGGAGGATTTCTTGCTAGTTAATTGGATCCCTATGGGACTTGTGTGTTTTGATTCCAATAATTAAATTTAAAGACTTTCGCTGATGTTTTATTGACTCCATATGATACCAGAATGATTATCCAATATCATGCTCCATTTGTTATTAAACATATAGAACGATCATGCTAAAAGTCAAAAAAAAATTAATAGGTAAGCCTGATGGGATTCGATAGGTTCTATGTGTCTTTGGGCTTGTTTTGATTTCACGACGGTAATGGCCTTAATCGGAGAAAATTTTAATAGGTAGGAATTGGGATCATTACACTAGTCTTGCCACCATCTTTGCAGAGGATCCATAATGTATTTCATGTTTCATTGTTGAGAAAATATACTAGGGATTTGTCGTATGTGTTGGAGACACCACCGGTGGAGATAACCAATAATTTTTCCTATATGACTTAGCCAGTCATGATTATGGATAGAGCAATAAGTAAGCTTTGCTGTCATATTGTTTTTTATGGTCAAAGTGTCCTGGCGTAGTGACAGATTCATGGAATTGACTTGGTAGACTGAACAATCGATGAGGGAGTAGTACCCGCATCTATTTAAGGTACATGGTAAGTGAATTTTGCTGATGAAATTCCTATAAAGAGAAGAAGATGTGGGGCCTCGTTCCTTCGAGTGCCTAGTTAACTTGATTATACAATCAGAGCAATCAGATTGGTCTGTTTTGAGCCATTGAGTAGTTAATGGAGTTATTTTTTACCTAAGATTGACCATTTCACCTAGGAGATGACCAATGAGGTGGACACAGTCACAGGAAGTCTACATTTGTGTCTTGTCATCTTAGCCAGTGGTTTAGGTCAAATGTTTGAGGTTTGAGTTAGTAAAAATTTACTAATTCGGTTTTAGGTCTATTTTGAGTAACCATGGAGTTTTAGCTCGATTAACCCGTTTTGAGTCCATTTATTATTTTTCAAGCCCATTTATTATTTCTTGAGCTCAATTGGATAATTGAAACCCATTTTTGATTTATTATGGTTTTAAATATTATAGTAGCCCATTCAACGCATACCAAGCCTTTAAAAGGTTTGTTTTGTGTTTTTCCGAGATTTCGGGTCCGCAATATGAAAGGCTATCTCAAACCAACACTTACAAAAATTTTCTAAGTGTTTGACACCATTAACCCTTCTCCCCCCCTCTCTCTCTCTCACGTTACACATTTCTCGCCCACCTTAAAGAAAATTCATTCCTTTTTCTTTTATTCTCCTTAAAAGAAAACCATTAGGCATTAACCCTAAATATATTCCTAACCTCCCAAGGTTAATTTCCACTCCTAGTTTTGGATTGAGCAAAAATCAAATTGTTCTTTGTGTTAAGATTTTTTAGAAATTTTGTGGTAAGTGCCATAAATCCTTGATTTCTTTGTCAATTATTGGTTTCTTTGGTTGGCATTTGATGTTTTTATACTAGTTTGGTGGATTAGAATGCATTAAAATATCCTTTGATCCACGGGTGAGTGTTTTGAGTTTTCGATGGTATTTTTGATAATTTTGAGATTTTATGATTTTGATGAAATTGATTGAATTGATTGATTCCTCTGATTGGATATCATTGATTTTGTGTTGTGGAGGCTGTTTGTGGGATAAGAAACCCAAATGTGATGTTGGTTGAGCTTGTGGATGGATTTTGAGCCTTTTGATAGCATCTTTGTGGAGAGAATGGTTGTTCTCTCTATTTGGATTGCTTGAGTTCTGATCTTAGAGTATTTTTTGTGTGATTTGAGAGTTAGATTGAGTGAGGAAGGGGTCTCCTAGGCTTTGTTTCTAGTTTTTAGTCTTTTGTCATTTTTTAAATTTAAGCTTACGGTTGTTTTGGTTCGACTTATGTGCTTAGGCGGTGCTGGAGCGGTTAATAAGAACAAAGCTATTATCATTGAGTCGTTTGTGCAGCAAGAGGTAGAAGTTTATGTTTCATTTACTTACACAAAAATATTTTGGTTTGTTAAGATAAAATATGAAACATTGCTTGATTTGAATGGAGGTCATACATGCATTGTGAATAACATGCTAGATTCATGAACTTGCTTGCCATGATTTGGATGCATTAAATGTATGTTTGAACTCTTAAGCACAATAATTGTGTGTTTATGCAATTTTTGGGGAGCATGGGGTGAGATGAACTTACCCTTTGTGATTGATTGAGTTTGGAACTTTTGCCTGTGAGTTTTATGACTTGTGAAGCATATTTTTTTGTTGAGAAACTTTTGAGAGGATTCCTAAAGGTTTGAGTGGCATTAAGTGACGTCTTTGAGTGATTTCTAGAGTACACACCTTGTCCAAAAGAATATATACCCGTGTACTTATTCCAACAGCGGGTATAGCTCTTGATTGAGAAGTACAAAGCCTGTGCAAGGAAGTACATGACCATATACTCAGGCAGTGTACTGAGTACACACCTCATTTCCAAACAGTACATGGCCATGTACTTTTCCTGTAGCCCACGTACCTCACTTTAACACTTCCAAACCTACCCTAAGCCTATCAAACACCAACCAAACATCATTAAACACCTAAGCCAACATTAGACGAATGCCCATATGTGTTCCTTATGCATTTTATGCGTTGTAGTTTTACTATGTATTAGCAAAATATATATGTTTCTTAGGTACAATTTGGAATTGACGATTAAGGCTTGACCAAAGCAAGGTAAGTATATGGAATCCCAGCTGAGGGAAATGTTGCTTACTTAATGTTATTGTATGGATGGATTATATATGTATGCCTGAATTTGCTATAACTTAACAAGCTTCCTGAATTTGTTTTAACTTAGTAAGCTATGTGTTTATATATATATGGATTGGTGATTGAGTGTGATAGTGTGTTTCCTCCATTCGATTTCAGATAACAATGATAGTAGAAGATTATATTTATTTTAAAATAAGATGTTAACTACTAGTGGGCTTTCTGTTACCCTTTAGCATAGGGTTTACTTGAGAGTGCTTTGTGATCCATCTCGATAGGTTTTGTGGTAAACTAGCCCAGGTGATAATGATGAGTACTATAGATTGATAAAACTATTAGACCAGATCTTACTACATAATGTTTTGCAATTCATGCATTATGCATTATTGATTGTGAATATCATTGTATGCACCATTAGAATGCATGGATGTCAATTGTGTTTAACTTAACTATATTGTAATTAATCTTACGTATACTTGCACTTTTGATCTCACCCTCCTCTTGTTGATCTTTTCAGGCCTAGTTCGTGAGTTAATAGTTGGTCGACTTTGAAGTCAAGTTTCCCAGTGTTGGTCTAAGGACCCAAACCCAACCTATTAGAACCCTTACCGCCGTGAAACTCAAACAAGTCCAACCTAGGACCTATCTGAATCCCACAAGGCTTAACAATTCTAAGTTCCTATTTTACTAAGTTTCTTTCTTATATTTTTTAAGGTTAGAGCATGATAATAATGGATAAACAATCTGGTAATATACGGAGTGAATAAAAATATCAACGGAAGTATATAAAATTAATCAAAGGAACCATATCACATAAGTCCCATAGGGATCTCAAAATCCAGCAAGTAACCATCCAATAAATTTTGGAAACCAACATGAATAAAAGGGATTCAATAAACCACAAAGTAGTCCAATCAAACTTCATGTTAGGGTTATATGCGCAAGCAATCAGCAAGGAGATAGGGGATGCGAATGTGATGCAATATTGTCCCTCCGTGCAACTTTGATCTCAC
This sequence comes from Passiflora organensis, assembly GCA_019739055.1. NCBI lineage: Eukaryota > Viridiplantae > Streptophyta > Magnoliopsida > Malpighiales > Passifloraceae > Passiflora > Passiflora organensis. Next base: position 278,575 of record JAEPBF010000116.1, on the reverse strand, counting down.
ACACTGGTACCATAAATAGATGATGTACATAACCCTGAAAAATAGTGAAAACAACTGAGTGAGATTACAAGAATCTCAGTGTAAGGACCCATATTCATATTCCCAAAATTTCTCCTAAGTGAGACCCTTACTGCCGTGAAACTCGAACAAGTCCAACCTAGGACCTATCCAAATCCCACAAGGCTTTGCCATCCTAAGTTCCAATTTTACCAAGTTTCTTTCTTATGTTTTTAAAGGTTAGAGCATGATAATAATGGACAAACAATCTAGTAACATATGGAGTGAATAAAAACAACAGAAGTCTTTATAATTAATCAAAGGAACCATATCACATAAGTCCCATAAGGATCTCAAAATCCAGCAAGTAACCCTCCAATAAATTCCAGAAACCAGCATGAATAAGAGGGATTCAATAAACAAGAAAGTAGTCCAATCATACTTCATGTTAGTGGTTATATGCGCAAGCAATTAGCAAGGAGATAGGGGATGCAAATGTGATGCAATATCGTCCCTCTACGCAGCTTTGATCTCACAAACTGGTACCATGAACAAATGATGAACCTAAGCCTGAAAAATAGGGAAAACAATCGGGTGAGATTACAAAAATTTCAGTGTAAGGACCCATATTCATATTCCCAAAATTGCTCCTAAGTAAGACTCTTACCGCCGTGAAACTCAAACAAGTCCAACCTAGGACCTATCTGAACCTCACAAGGCTTAACCATCCTAAGTTCCGATTTTACCAAGTTTCTTTCTTATACCTTTTAAAGGTTGGAACATGATAATAATGGACAAACAATCTGGTAACATACGAAGTGAACAAAAACATCAACAGAAGTCTTTATAATAAATCAAAGGAATCACATCACATAAGTCCCATAATGATCTCAAAATCCATCAAGTAACCCTCTAATAAATTCCAGAAACCAGCATGAATAAGAGGGATTCAATAAACTAGAAAGTTGTCCAATCAAACTTCATGTTAGTGGTTATATGTGCAAGCAATCAACAAGGAGATAGGGGATGCGAATGTGATGTAATATCATCCCTTCGTGCAGCTTTGATCTCACACACTGGTACCATGAACAAATCATGTACCTAAACCTGAAAAATAATGAAAATAATAGGGTGAGATTACAAGAATCTCATTGTAAGGACCCTCATTCAGATTCCCAAAATTGCTCCTAAGTGAGACCCTTACCATCATAAAACTCAAACAAGTCCAACCTAGGACCTATCTGAATTCCCCAAGGTTTAACCATCGTAAGTTCCGATTTTACCATGTTTCTTTCTTATGATTTTTAAAGTTTGGAGCATGATAATAATGGACAAACAATATAGTAACATACAGAGTGAATAAAAATATCAACGAAAGTCTTTATAATTAATCAAAGGAACCACAACACATAAATCTCATAGGGATCTCAAAATCTAGCAAGTGACCCTCTAATAAATTCTGAAAACTAGCATGAATACGAGGGATTCAATAAACTAAAAAGTAATCCAATCAAACTTCATGTTAGTTGAATATACGCAAGCAATCAGCAAGAAGATAAGGGATGTGAATGTGATGCAATATCGTCCCTCCATGCAGTTTTGATCTCACAAACTGGTACCATGAACAGATGATGTACTTAAGCCTGAAAAATAGTGAAAGCAACAGGGTGTGATTACAAGAATCTCAATGTTAGGATGTGGAACCCCGTCCTTTCGAGTGATTAGTCAGCGAGAGAGAGGACAATTGGCATGGCTAGAGTGGTCGATGTTGAGCGTTTGACTAGTCGACCGAGTGAGTTGACCTGAGTGTCGTTAATAACGCGGATACAGTCATAGGAAGCCGTAGTGTGTTAAGTGAGATTAGAGTGTGTTTTGAGGTTGAGTCTAGTGGAAATTCTATTTCATTATCTTGAACCCGTAAATGCGTTCTAGGTCCGTTTTGAGTGACCATAAGCCTTTGGGCCGATTTTGCCAAAAGTGAGCTCGTTCACTACTCACCGGGCCCAATGTCGTTTCCAGAGCCAGAAACACTATTTTTGGTTCCCGAGTATATTTTGCACATTTTTTTGGGTATGTTGGGACGTGTTAAAACGTATTTTGAATTTCGGGATTTTCGGGCCCCGCGTCGGGTAGGGCCTGACCCACAGGCAGACCAGCCCACTTTCTTTCTTTTCCTTTTCTTCTCTTTCTTTCCTCTTTTCTCTCTTTTCTCTGCCTTCTCACGCAACCACACCAGAAGTGTGAGGACCCGATCCCGGATACCGAACCTCACCGCCGTAGGACTCGAATTGACCCCACCGAGGGACCAACCAGAACCCTACAAGGCTTCTCTTACAAAATCCATAAAGTTATAAAATTCTGGTTGCCGTTTATCAGCAATACAACCAAGTTTATTGGATTCTCGTATAAGTTTATTGGATTCTCATGTATTCAAGGAAACCCTTACACTCATGAAAAATTGTTTGAGCATGGTTCTAAAATCTTTATATTTGTAAGGGGTTTGAAAATATTTATTATAAGAACAACTTAGATTATTTCAAACACCAAGTTGCGAAGTTGTTTAGCGGAAGGCTTTGTAAAAGAGAAAAAAAACATTTATTTTGAAAACACACAATCCGGGAAAATATTTCAACAAATAAATAAAAAAAATAAAACAGTGGAAAATCAAATCAACCCAAAAAGGATGAAATTCCAGTCCAAAGTATTTATTACAGTCCGAAATATAAATATCAAAGAAATGTAAAATGCATGCAAACCATAAACACAACTGCATAGCCATAGTTCAGCACCTACTGTTCGATATTCTAGGGGAGGCTAGGCTTCTCCTCAGCTGAACCTGAAAAGGATAACAAATGGGGGTGAGATCACTAGGACCTCCGTGAGAGACACAGCATCATAAGCGTTCACGGGGAGTGAGTAGAGGCAATACGAAAAACCTTTTCTTTTAAAATGCAAGTATAAAAACCGGTGTAAGTAACATGAATAGTGAAAGTTCAAAAATCAGACTCAACGGTCTAAAATGAGTGGTTACGGTAAACGCATCATATCGTATCGAGAAATCCCACGAGACAGACATAAAACACCACACGAATCGGTTCGGCGCGTAGAACCGTCGGAGGCCCAATGGCAGTAAAGTTTGAGTTATTACAAGTTATGTATAAATGTCCCACCGCCATTGTTGTCTGTGGAGCGGAGGGAATACACACGTCCTCCACACTCCATACTCACGACCTGTGATCAAAGGTCACATAACACAACCATACAACTCCCTACGGTAAGAATCGCTCCCCTACTACGGGACGTCCGAATACTTACCTCGCATTGGCCAAGCGCTTCGTGTAATTCACGGTATCATATCTCTCATATATATACCCACCAACATGCCCCAAAATTCATAAAATCATTTCAATGGGATAATTTACACATGTTCAAAACATCATACAACACATGTGTATAGAAATGGTAAAGTAACCAAAAATCATGCTAAATCATCTTTCATAATTTTTTTTTTTTTTCAAACATGCATCCTTGTAAGTTCTTAACACCCAAATCATGCCAAAACAAAAAGGAAAAACACTTAGAAAATGGCATGTGATACTCGACAACATCAAATGTAAACATCACCCATCCAAGTTTCTATTCTTCATCGTAAACACATTTAAACATGTGGCTAGTTTTCACGCATATTTCACAAAACCAAAAACATATACATAAATATTAATTTTCAAACACATACCGAGTACATCACTAGTCGCAATTAAACCATTTCAAGCATGCCTCATACTCAAAACCAAAACAAAAATCATTTATGTAAACTATATTAAAAATGAGTAGCCGATCAAACCGATGATACGAAGTCTCCCACCTTTTGTCTCTGATCACGGAGTCCTTTCCTACAAGCCCTGCTATGCCTACCATAAGATCATAACATACTCCTGGTTAGGATCCATCAGATCCATACTCAAAACCAAAGAACACTTATGGATCTAATTGACCCAAGTATATATATATATATACTCACTAATCAACAACTCACCTTGATGTATCTTGTTTGATTGTGATACTTGTGGGTCTAAGGGTACTTCCGATAGGTTAAACTTAACGATTTCTCATGAAATATTTATCGTAGATTCCTGACATTCTGAGAAGAACGTGGATATGAAGAATGCAAAATTTGTCAGAGTAGAAAAAAAGATAGAAAATCTACAAGTTTCGGAAACTGTAGGGTGACGAGTTTGGTTTATGAACTTGGGGGATGAATTTCTGGGTTCAGTCTTGAGTTTCTTGGCAGGTTGGTTCAAAGGAGAGTTCAAGGTATCAGAGAGGGTGTTCAGATAGGCTTAGAGAAGGAAGAAAATTAAAGAAAATGGGTATGAAGATCAAGAACAGATTAGTTCCACATATAGAAGAAAAAGTCTGGTTGCAGCAGCACTTGGTTGGATGATTGGATTTCAGATAAAGTTTTGGTATTTCAGGTGAGACTTCTGGTGACTTAGGTGTACATTCAGGCAAGCAAGAATAGACCAGAAAGTGAAAGAAAATGCATGCCAAAGATAGGGAAAGTCGGACTCAAGAGGGGACACACAAGAGAAACCAGAATTTGCAAGATGGTGAGTGATCAAAGGGGTTCCCAAACCAATGACAATCAGATGAAAGTGAGTGGGAATCTTGCAATGGCAGACAAGGGTAAGTGGAGAGGTGTGTTTTAGCTGGAAAAAGAGAGAAAAATTCTGGTGGGAGGGCCAGGAAATGATGCTTAATCAAATGTGTTAGGGGGAAGGTTGAAGTTTGAATTAATCATGTGTGTAATGTCTAGTTAGGTGGGTAATGAACCAAAGAAAAATTCAAAAGAATCACCACCAGGAGAGGAATTCCGACTTTAACTTGAAAGGAAAAGCATCAGGTATGAAAATGGCAGACAACTTTGATTTAGAATGTGGCCTACACAAAAGGTTAAGCATGTGAAGGCAGATTTGAACAATAATGGCACAACTAGACACTCAACTTGTATAAACACATAAGGGACCCAAATTATGGCTGTATGTGATGTGGATCCTGAGGTAAGTATGGTAAGGTAATGTAGGTTTAATCCAGGTGAAAATCTTATGTAATTACCCACTGTAATTGCTGAGTTACGGTACAGTAAAAAAATCAGGGATTTACGGTGATCAATTGTTTTTGTGACTGGTGTAATCTGATTTTACTCTATGATGATTGTCTAATTACATGGCCAATTTAATCAATGTAGAATGAGTACATTGGGCCTTAGGAAATTTCCGAATGGACTTGGGCCTTGGGAATGGTAATTGGACCGAAAATATGAAGATACGAATCAATTACGGTCAACAGCAGTTTTACGATCGGACAATTCGTAAAACTGCGTCATATAAGTAGTTTATATTTATGTTAACTGAGAAGTTACATTGCCAAGAATCTAATTACTCACTTTTACCTTTCATAGGGTTACTCAGGTGTCTAAGGTTCACTCAGGTCCATCTAAATCGTAAAATGTTACCGTCACACGGTAAACAAAACTCATCTGGAGTCCTCGACGGGGTAAAACTCGGGGACTGACCAAACTAATACGGTAGAAATGGATACATTAAAAATTTAGGCATTGCCGAAATGACTCGTACAGGCGTCAAAGTCATTAGCTAATAGGTCTAGTACATATCTAACACTCAAAATGCTGAAAAATAACTTATACGATAAAAATAAAAAGGAAGAATAACTGATGGAAACCTCTAAAAGAGCGAGGTCTCACAACCTCCCCTCCTTACAAGAATTTCGTCCCCGAAATTCACATATCTGTTTTGAAAAAGTTTGGGTAACGTCGTCGCATTGACTCCTCCGTCTCCCAGCTTTCCTCCTCAAAAGAACCGTTATGCCAAGTCACACGAACCATCGGAACGGTTCGTCGGCGTAACTGCTTCTCCATACGATCCACAATTGCCACAGGCTGAACGGGAAATGACAAGTCACTAGTGACCTCTACTGGCGGCTGCGTCAACACATGCGAAGGATCGGGAACATATTTCCGTAGTATAGATACGTGAAACACACTGTGGATCCTCTCCATATCCGGCGGCAACTCTAGTCGGTACGCCACTGGTCCCACCCGCTCAATGATAAGGAACGAGCCAATGTACCTAGGTAATAACTTGCCTCGTTGCTGAAAATGAAGCACACCACGCCACGGAGCAACTTTGAGAAAGACTCGATCTCCAACCTCAAACTCAAGCTCACGTCGTCGATGATCGGCATAACTCTTCTGCCTATCCTGAGCTGCTATCAGCCTCTGACGAATCTGTATGAGCTGCTCGGTTGCCTGATCAATCAACTCGGGATTATCAAGGCGCCTCTCACCGACTTCATCCCAGCATAATGGTGTTCGACATCGCCTCCCGTACAAAGCCTCATACAGTGCCATACCGATACTAACCTGGAAACTGTTGTTGTATGCAAACTCTGCCAATGGAAGACAACGGTCCCAAGTAGTCTCTCGGTTTAAGGCACAAGCTCGTAACATATCCTCCAATGTCTGGATCGTGCGTTCCGATTGACCATCCGTCTGAGGGTGAAAAGATTTACTGAAATTCAGTTTTGTACCCAAAGCACTATGTAATTTCCCCCAAAAACGGGACGTAAATCTTGGATCACGATCGGAGACAATCGACACCGGCACTCCATGCAATCGGATAATCTCGTCCATGTATCTTGATGCCAGATGCTCGGGTGTATCTGTCACTCGAATCGGTAGAAAATTGGCAGACTTGGTTAATCTGTCCACGATCACCCAAACAGCATCAAAACCTCGCAGTGTCCTCGGTAATCCCACAACAAAATCCATCGTTACGTGCTCCCACTTCCACTCGTGGATCGGAAGTGATTGTAACTTACCCTCTGGTCGTTGATGCTCAGTCTTGACCTGCTGACACACCAAACAATGGGATACAAACTCAGCAATATGTCTCTTCATACCGGACCACCAGTACTGTTGTCGTAAATCATGGTACATTTTGGTGCTTCCAGGGTGAATGGAAAATGCCGAATTGTGAGCTTCCTCCATAATCAACTGTCTCAAACTATCATCATGCGGCACACATACACGGCCTCGAAAAGTAAGAATGCCGTCATCACGAACACGGAACTCGCTGACTGAATCACCGGCATCGAGATTGTCTAACTGACTCTGTAACGACCCTAATTCCTAAACCATTATTAATTGCTCCTATTAAGGTCATTACCGCCGTGAAACCCAAATAAGTCTCAGCGACACCTAAGATCTATTAGAATTTCACAAGGCTACTCCTATGATACCGATTTTAAGCTTATTTATTTTGTTGCTTATCAATCAATTGGAGCATGCTATTGGACACATATTCTGGTAACATACGGAGTAAATAAAATCATCAGCGGAAGTCTTAAATCAATCCATTGGGTTCATAACACACAAGTCCCATAGAGATCCAAATAACCAGCAAGCAATTCATCAACAATTTCCGGAAATAGCAAGCCAAACGAATGCTCAAAAATAAACCAGAACATCATCCAATCTTTCAAGTTATTTGCGCATGTAACAGGTAAGTGTTTATGATGCGATATCGCCCCGCCATGCAGCCTTGATCTCACACACCGGTACCACGAACAGAGGGTGTACCTAAGCCTGAAAAATGGTAAAAACAACAGGATGAGATTACAAGAATCTCAGTAGGGTCGCAGCATCATAAGATCTACAGAATCCCTAAACACAAATCTCCCGAATTCACATAAGATCATTCCCTAAACAACTAAAGGGATCACGCAATTCAACAATAAACATAAGGAGGTTAAGGCCGAGATCATGGCTGTGGGAGGACCACACTTTCGAAAGTTCAGAAGTACACAGGCAGGTGAAACACAATAAAATCACACTCAATGATGAAGAAAGGCCATCCCCTTCCACCTGTGTTGTCCAAGACTTACTGCACAAAGCGTAGATGGTTAACACACAAACTAATCAGTAAGCCTTTCACCTTGTCCTCGCAAGGATAAGTCGACTAGCCCCTCATGGAACAAGTCTTCCCTTAGTCGCAACCAGGGCATCCCCAAATCACACAGAAGTGGGCTTCCTATCTCGCAAGACAGGGATCCGGCCACCAAGGACAGATATCCAGCGTGCACTTGCTGGTTCAGCACCCATACACCTCCCATAAATCGATAAGAACCTCTCCTCTCCCTAGGAGCATCAGTTCTTACCCTGCGTGGCCACCGGAACAGGATCCTGACACACAAACACGTACAAGCACACACAGGCAAGTACAAAGCATAATACCACAATAGGGTATTCTCAATCACGTCAGGAAATAATCAACACTTCCAATTCATATAACAATAGCATCCCAGGCACTCAATTCCTAACTCAGGGGTTCGATATAGCCTAGGAGATTCACATCTCATTCCGAATGTCATATTCACACTCTACAATCCAATCACAAACAAATACAACAAGGGCAGGTAACAAAAACATCAAATAAGAGCGGGGGTTTCTGGAGAAACCAATGAGGCATAGATCCTAACTCTCTTGTCTTTGAACAAGAAGCTACTCCTTTGCCTTTATTAAGTAAATCTGAACCACCTAAATCATCACCACACAAAGATAAAACCAACTAAGCATGCATATCCAAAAATCAAATGCATACGTTATTCCTTACCAGTACCACTCACCAAACTTATCAGAAAACCAGTGATCAGACGTTGCAGGTGCCTCCCCCTTGGATGTGTGATGTGATAGCCGGAAATTAAACAAGATTCAACCTGAATTTATCGTTTGAATTAACTATGCAAAACATGTCGCTAAAAGTATGGCATAGCACGATTTCGTCTTAACCTAAAACCAACCAAATATTTACATTCAAGCTGCGATTAACATAGTTTTGGAAAGAGAACGAAAAGATCTTTCCAACGACATATTATTTGCAAGATTCCAACAAACGAGTAAAAAGTTATGTTATTTTGAAATTCAAGAAGATTTGGCGGAAACCTAACGCGGCCGACGATTTTCAAAGTAATTTTAGACAATGAAATACTAACATACAGAAGAAAATCAAAACCTGGTTGGAAAGAGGATGAAGAGAGCTTTCCAACAAGCTATTATTCGCAGAGATCGAATGAACGATGAGGGAGTTATGCTAGTTTAAATTTTATGAAAATTCTGACGTCTAATGGGAGGTATAGGGTTTTAAGCCTATACGAATTTTGTATGGTTTTAGGGGAAAATTTTGTGGGGTTGGCTTCTTATTTATATTGAATGAGTGTAGAATTAGGTCTACTATCAGTCTATCAATTCAATACAATCTACCAAATAATCAAAACTCTTAAATTACCTTCCTTAATCTTTTTAAGGTAACTATCTACCTTAAAGGATGTTTTCCTAAAACGATTACCCATCTACAAGATCCTAAATCAAAAGAATTAGAAGCAAATTAATTTACTGAACAATCTTACCAATTTCGGCTATCACACATCCTTCTCTTCAGGGGCAAAATCGTCTTTTCACCTGCACTGGCTTCTGGACTTCTAGGACTCAAAATTCGAGGTCTTACAGACTCCCCACACGAACTAAATTCGGATCCACTGATTGCTTATTCCGGATAGTCTCCAAGAGAGTGGGTCTGACTACAATCTGAGCTAGCAAAGCTCCCTTGTCATCATAATCCAACTGCACTCTCGAAGATCTCATGGACAGTAACATCGGCATGTACTCAGCTCGAACATATGCTAAGGAAGATGATGTCTTCCTGCTCAAAGCATCTGCCACGACGTTGGCCTTCCCGGGATGGTACTCAATCACCAATTCGTAATCTTTGATCAATTCCAACCATCGCCTCTGTCTCATGTTCAGCTCCTTCTGGGTCAGGAGGTATTTGAGACTCTTGTGGTCTGTGAAGACTCTGCACGTCTCTCCATAGAGATAATGACGCCATATCTTCAAGGCGAATACTACTGCTGCAAGCTCCAGATCATGGGTAGGATAGTTACAT
>JAEPBF010000116.1:0-267991 GCA_019739055.1 Passiflora organensis | reverse complement strand
ATCTTGCATCAATACACATCCAAGTCCAGATTTTGACGCGTCGCTGTAAACCACATACTCCTTTCCGCAAATAGGTAAGGTAAGGATAGGTGCAGAAACTAACCAATTCTTTAGTTTTTCGAAACTTTGCTGGCATTTCTCGTTCCATACAAACGGCTCACCCTTGCGTGTCAGTTTTGTCAATGGTCCGGTAAGTGATGAAAAATTTTCCACAAAGCGACAGTAGTATCCTGCTAAGCCTAGGAAACTACGAACTTCGAACACACTTCGCGGTGGTTCCCAAGCAATCACAGCTTCAATCTTCTTTGGATCAACAAACACACCTTGGGCGAAAACAATATGGCTAAGGAAACTAACTTTGCATAACCAGAATTCGCATACTTTGCGTAACCAGAATTCGCATTTTGAGTACTTTATGAACAACCGTTGATCTTTCAAGATTTTAAGCACAATCCGCAAATGCATAGCATGATCCTCTTTCGATATTGAGTAAATCAGAATGTCGTCGATGAAGACTATCACAAATTTATCCAGGAATTCACGAAACACACGATTCATCAAGTCCAAAAACACAGCTGGTGCATTGGTCAAGCCGAATGGCATAACCAGATATTCATAGTGGCCATATCGCGATTTGAACGCGATCTTTGGAATATCAGCATCACGAACTCGCAATTGATGGTATCCAGATCTGAGATCAATCTTGGAGAACACGGCTGCACCTTGGAGTTGGGCAAACATATCGTCGATGCGTGGAAAAGGGTATTTATTTTTCACAGTGACACGGTTCAGCTTGGATAATTGATGCACAATCGCAGCGAACCGTCTTTCTTTTTCACGAATAGAACAGGTGCTTCCCAGGGTGACACACTAGGTCGAATAAAACCATGATCCAACAAATCTTCCCATTGCATTTTTGGTTCCTTCATTTCCGCAGGAGCCATACGATACGGAGGAATGGAAATCGGATTCGTACCTGGCACTAGCTCAATGCCGAATTCCACATCCCTTGATGGTGGCTGCCCGGCTATGTCTTTTGGAAATACTTCTGGAAATTCGCAAACCACAAGAACATAATCCAGATCTGAGGATTCTTTAAAAATATCATGTACGTGCGCGAGGTACGCTGTACATCCTTTGTTGATTAATCGCTTCGCCTTAAGCCAGGAAATCATGCAAGTTGGTATAACTCGCTTATCACCTTCAAAACAATATTCGGTACCATCAGGAAAAATGAACCACACCCGCTTGGTGAAACACTCTATACGGGCTTGATATTTCGCCAAGCAATCCATGGCTAAAATCACATCTAGCTCCCTGATGTCTAATGGAATTATATCCACTTCAAGTACATTCGAATTCGAGCCCATACGCACAACATAGCCGATGTAGACCAGATCACAAGTCAGTTGCTCTCCCAATGGAGTTAGAACCGCAATAGGAGGAGTCAAGGGAAATAGAGGTCGATCCGCGCTAAGTGCTATCCTTGGACTTACAAACGATCTATTTGCTCCTGGATCTAATAATACTTTAGCGTTTTGAGAAAAGACTGAAATAGTACCTATCACCACATAAGGACTAGCCTCGGCATCAGTCAAAGTAAAGAGCCTTGTTGGTCTTACTTGTGCCTCACTTGTGGATCCGTTGGGTGGTCTTTCTGGTGCGCGTATTGGTGGTCTGGCGGGGTTGGCATTCCCACCTCGGCCTGCATTCGGTACACCTGTGATTCGTCTTGGTTTTGGGCATTCCCTCTGAACATGTCCTATCTCGCCACAGTTGTAACATTGTCGTTGCTGCGAACTCCACGAAAATCCATTGGAATTTAAACCAGAAAAGTTCTTCCGGTTGGTATTTCCATTGCCATTAATTTTCGGAGGATAGGACCATAAAGGATAGGGTCCCCTTCGCCGATTGAACCTCAAATCTCGCCTATAGGATCTGCCACTAGTGGTTGCGGATGACTTCATGGTTTGCATGATCTTTTCAGCCTCAGTTGTGGCAACAATTAGTTCTTGTAAATTCTGCACCGGTGTCGTATCGACGATAGCTTTGAGTTCAGTACTCAACCCATCCTGAAATCGTCTCACAAGCTGGTACGGTGTACGATCTTCTTCAGGTGAAAATCGGGACAACTCTCTTAACACTTTTTCATAATCCAGCACCGAACGGGTGCCTTGTTCAAGTTTGTGAAAAGCTTGTCACTGCTCGCTTTTATGGAATCTCGTATAATATCTCTCGTCGAATTCGTACCGGAATTCTTCCCACGTTGGCAAAGAATCGCTGAATCGCAAGCTAACAGATGTCCACCATGCGAGGGCTTCTCCTTCAAGTAAGAATGTAGCAATGGCAACCTTGTCATCATCCGAGATACACAGGAACAAGGATACTCGGCATAAGGTGTCCATCCACTCATGAGCGGTTGTGGCTCCAGCTGATCCACCAAAATCATTACATCCAATTTGTCGAGCTTCCTTCAGCAACTTCGTAATCATAACAGGAAGTCTCTCTGTCTCTTTATGATGTGCCGGCTGCACAGGTTCAAGTGGAGGAATAGGTTCTGGTGCAGGCGTAGGAGAATTCTGAAATTGCGCCTTTAATTGCTGCTGATTTGCAGCAATTCCTTGTAACACGTTTAAGATTTGTGCCATAACAGGGTCAATGCCTAGTGCGGCTGGTGCCTCAGGTTGGTTTTCGGGCTCAGCTTGCCCTTCCTACTCCATTTGTGCATTTGGCTCCTCTTGCTCAACAGGTTGCTGTTCAGGCTGAATCTCAAACCTACCCCGTTGGTCCCTTTGTTGCCTCGAGCGTGCCATACTACACGAATACACCTTTACTACTCAACATATACTAAATACAATACTAGTAAAAGGAGTGGTACCTGGTGGAGAGGCATGCACCGGATGATACGCATATGCTGGACAACAATATACAAATTTTCGGAAATCACATGCACACATGCAAAGGAATTCACGGCAATTCCACTCATAAATCAAACATCACGCAAGCATAGATTCACACATCATCCACATTCAGCAATTCACATCATCAATCACATGTATATACATTCGATAATGACAAGAAAGACATATGAAGGCATATGAACAATCGGCACATTAGTTTATTATTCCCATCATTTAAACCTTACAACTTAATCCCATTTTAGCCTTAGTTCCCTTTCCGTATTAGCCCCTAAGTGAGTGAGTGTCTGCCCATGTTCTTACCTGAAATCACCAAAATCAACAAATACGTTAGCATATAACAATTTTCTATTCCCTAAACCATGCTCCGCTACCAAACTTCTAACGATCCCAATTCCTAACTATTAATAATTACTCTGATTAAGGTTATTACTGCCGTGAAACCCAAATAAGCCTAAATGACACCTAAGACCTATTTGAATCTCACCAGGCTAATCATAAATTTCTGATTTTAAGCTTGTTAATCTTATTGCTTATCAACAGATAGAGCATGATATTGGACACATATTCTGGTATCATAGGGAGTAAATAAAAACATCAGCAGAAGTCTTAAATTAATTCATCGGGTTCATAACACACAAGTCCCATAGGGATCCAAATAACCAGCAAGAAATCCTTCAACAAGTTTCGGAAATAGAAAAAAAAGAAGGGTGCTTAAAATAAACCAGAAAGTTTCCCAATCATTCATGTTATATGCGAAAGTAACAAGTATGCAAATGTGATGCGATATCGCCCCTCCGTGCAGCCTTGATCTCACACACTGGTACCACGAACAGTGGATATCCCTAAGCCTAAAAAATGGTAAACAACAACGGTATGAGATTACAAGAATCTCAATAGGGTCACAGCATCATAAGATCTGCAGAAACCCTAAACACAAATCTCTCAATTTACATTAGATCAATCCTAAACAACTAAATGGGATCACGCAATTCCAGAATCAAACGAAAGTTCAGAAGTATACAGGCAAGTGAAACACATCAAATTTCTCTCAGCAATGAGGAAGAAAGGCCATCCCCTTCCACCTGTGTTGTCCAAGGTTCACTGCGCAAAAGATAAACGGTTAACACACAAGCTAATCAGAAAGCCTAGTAAGTCGTCTTGTCACACACGGACAAGTCTTCCCAAGCCAAACACGGACTTGGGCACCCCAAACCACACAAGGATAAGGGCTTCCTAACACACAAGGACAGGGTTCCGGCCACACAAGGACAGGGTTCCGGCCACACAAGGACCAGTCCTCCAGTGAGCTCTTGCTGAGTTTTGCCGCCCATACAACTCCCATACCAGTAAGAACCTCTCCTCTCCCTAGGAGCATCAACGCTTACCCTGAATGGCCACCGGAACATGATCCTGACACACAAACGAGTACAAGCACACACAGACAAGTACATAGCATAATACCAAAATAGGGTATCCTTAATCATGTCAGAACACAATCAACATATTCAATTCACATAACATATGCAACCCAGGCACTCAATACCTAACTTAGGGGTTTAATATAGCCTATGAGATCCATATCTCATTCCGAATTTCATACTCTCACCCTATAATCCAATCGCATGCAATACAACAAGGGCAGGTAAATCAAGAAAATAACAGGTGTCTCTGGAGAAACCGATGAGGCATAGATCCTACCTCTCTTGTCTCTGAACAAGAAGCTACTCCTTTTACTTTACTAATTAAATCCGAACCACCTATAATATCACCAGGCAAAGACGAAAACAAACTAAGCATGCATATTCAATAATCAACTAAATTCCCTATTTCCTTACCAATATTACTCACCAAACATATCAGAAAACCAGTGATTAGACGTTGCAGGTGCCTCCCCCTTGGATGTGTGATGTGATAGCCAGGAACTTAACAAGATTCAACCTGAATTTACCATTCCAATTAACTATGCAAATCTTGTCGTTAAAAGTAGGGTATATACGATTTCGACTTAACCTTAAACAAAGAAATATTTACATCCAAATTTTGAAACATATATGGTTGGAAAGAGGATAGAAAAAGTTTCCAAAGAGTTATTATTTGTAAGGATCTGACAAACAATTAGAAAGTTATACTATTTTGAAGTTCAAGAAGATTTGGCGAAAACCTAATTCCGCCGTCAATTTTCAAGTTAACCTTAGACAAAGAAATAATACCCTTCTGACAAAAAAAAAATGGTTGGAAAGAAAATGAAGAGAGCTTTCCAACAAGCTATTATTCAGAGAGATATAACAAACAACGAAAGAGTTATGTTATTCTGAATTTCAAGAAAATTTGGCAGTGCCGCCGACTTTCAACTTGACCTTTGAGAAAGAAATACTAACCTCCTGATAAAAAATCAAAGATGGTTGGAAAGAGAATGAAGAGATATTTTCAACAAGCTATTATTCGCAGGGATTCGACGAACGATGAGTGAGTTATGCTAGTTTAAATTTTCTACGAATTATGGCAGCTATAGGGAGGTATAGGGTTTTAGGCTCATACGAATTTTTGTAAGTTTTCTATGAGGGATTTTCATGGGGTTGGCTTCCTATTTACAATGAATGAGTGTAGAATTATGATTACTACTTTTACTCACTTTATCAAACTAAGATAATTTACCAGATAATTAAACTCTTAAATTATCTTCCCTATTTTTAGGGACTTAATCTCTAAGGCAACTATCTATCTTGAAGGATGATTTCTAAAGCAATTACCCATCCATAAGGACCTAGATCTAAAGGAATTTAAAACAAAATTTACTACTAAACAAGCTTACCAATTTTGGCCATCACACATCCTTTCCTTCAGGGGTAAAATCATCTTTTCACCTGTATTGACTTCTGGACTTCTAGGACTCAAAATTCGTGGTCTTACAATAAAAGGATTAAGACCATTGTTCATCTTCTATCACTCGAGGCAAGGATCACTCATATGGATTAAGGTTGTTGATGACAATGATAAGCTTGAGGAATATGACCAACATATAAAAGAGCTCAAGTCAGGGGACATGAATGAGTTTCACGGAGAGATGGAAGGAATCCTCATTGCTAAGACTCTTGGAGGTAAGAGTTAGATGATTTTAAGATAAACCTTCTTGTTAAAACGACTATGTTTTAGGATGACTTGGTTGAAATTAAGAGAGATTGCAGGAGGGGAACGGTGCAAGGGTTTACCAAGCCCATGGTGAAGCTGGATGTCCTGAAGGTAATGTCATTTGGTGGGACGAGGAATGCCTAGGAGGTGGATAACTTTCGTTTCTCTCTTGAGTAATATTTTCAAGGGGTAGGCATGGAGAGTGATGCTGGTAGGCTTTCTGAAGCCCAACTCTATCTTTTCGATAGGGCCACTACTTGGTAGAGGATGAAGCATGCTAAAATTGAGTGTGACACATTTAAGGTGGAGACATGAGCTGATTTCAAGAGGTTTTTGAAGGAAAAATTCTCATCGAGAAATATGGAGTTTGAAGCTAGAGAGAAACTTCACAAGTTGTCTCACAAGGGCAATATTCGAGACTATATGAGGGAGTTCACTGAACTCTTGTTAGAAATCTTATACATGCCAGAGTTGAAGGTCATATATGTGTTACTTGGAGGCCTACGGAGTTGGGACAGATTGGAGCTCCATCGACACAATGTCAATGAGCTTAATGATGTCATTGCCAAAGTTGAATCATTGGTGGAATTTGAGAGGAAGCCTAAGGCTTTTAATTCATCCCAGCCTAGGATTTTTCATGACTACAAGACTAAAGGTGGGGGAGTAGTCCACAATGTAATGAAGGTAAATTAGAAGCTTTCCAAGTCCTTCCACCAAGCCAAACCCACACAAAGCGGAGAGGAGAACTATGGTAAAGGTGATAAACCCAAACTCTCTTGCTTTTTATGCCAAGGACCACATAAGACTATGGACAGTCTGATAAGAAATAAGCTGGCAACAATTGCTATAGAGGTCAATAGAGAAAAAATAGAGATCCCGGGGATGAGTTCCATTCAACTATTGTGTGTCGTTAAAGCCTTAACTAATGGTGCCAAAGTATAGCAAGAGGGAGCTTATTTTCTTGGCCAGTTGTGCTAGGGAGGGAGTCTCGTGCCTTGATCAATACTGATATTACTCAAAACTTCATGAAGAAGGAGGAAGCATAAAGGCTAGGTACTAAATTCAAGGAGGAGAAGGGCTAACTAAAGACAATGAACACTACATTCCAGCCTATTTTGGGAGTAGCCTGAGGGGTCAAGCTACAAAATAAATATTGGAAAGATAAACTTGACCTCTCTTCCAGCTCCACATTTCTTGGTGAGAATTGTGCTTTCAGGAGCCTTTTGAAATCTTCTCACGTTTCCAACTTCAAGGTGCCACGCTCGATTTGAGCATGCCTTATCCTCCACCAGGTTGTGGCACTGTCGGTTAGATACAGTGGGGCTTGGGAAAGTCGAACTCCATCGCTCTCCATGCCCATCCCTTGAAAGTATTGTTCAAGGTTGAAAAGGAAGTTGTCCACCTCCTTGGCATTCCTCGTCCCACCAAATGACTTTGGCTTCGGGACATCCAGCTTCCCGTTGGGCATGGAAACTACTTGCACTATGCCCTTCTTGCATTCATTCCTAATTTCAACCAAGTCATCCTTAAATAAGGTGATTTCGGCAAGAAGATTTACATTGAAATCATCTATCTCTTACCTCCAATAGTTGATAGCAACGAGGGCTCCTTCAATCTCCTGACGAAGCTCTTTCATGTCCCTTGACTCGAGCTCGCTTATGCGTTGGCCATACTCGTCAAACGTATCTTTGTCATCAGCAACTTTCATCTCCATACGAGTTATCCTTGCCTCCAATGATGATAGATTATCAACAGTCTTCATTCTCTTCTTACTAGGTTCGGGAGCACGTTGGGGTAGTCTCCCCACACAGACCTCCTCTACCTCCTCAACAATAGGGATGTTGGCATCAGCAGGCATCTCCATTTCTCTCTCAAAGAATTGACCCGTAGCTCCGTTACCAACTGTCATGCTTGTAGGCCCAAAGGGGTAGGCAAGGTGGCTGATCCTACATTGGATGGAAACTGGGTGGTCGTTGGGCTTATAAGCGTGGGTGCTGCACATCCCACCAGGCGCGTCTTTTGGGAAGAGAGTAATGACCCCGTGACAAGTATGTCATGCCTGTAAGGCCCAAGGGGGTAGACAGGGTGGCTGATCCCACATCAGATGGGAACTGGGTGGTCGTTGGGCTTATAAACGTGGGTGCTGCACATCCCACTAGGCGTGTCTTTTGGGAAGAGAGTAATGACCCCATGACAAGTGGTAGCGGATCCAAACCGGACCCTGTTCAGTGTCCACGCCTGTAGGCCCAGTGGGGTAGGCATGGTGGCCCAAGTAAAAAATGACAAGGGCGTTGTTGGGCTTGGTGGGGAGAGTATATCACGCCTGTAAGGCCTAAGGGGGTAGACAGGGTGGCTGATCCCACATCGAATGGGAACTGGGTTGTCGTTGGGCTTATAAACGTGGGTGCTGCACATCCCACTAGGCGCGTCTTTTGGGAAGAGAGTAATGACCCCGTGACATATGGCATCAACACCATCAGATAATTGCTTCCGAATCTCAGTCAATTTTGGATCCTCTGATTGCTGATTCTGGATTTTCTCAACCAAGGTAGGTGTGACTTCAATTCGTACTAACAATGAACAAGAAAAATCAGTGCCAAGATGCACATAGGTAGCTTTCGAATCCAACAACATTGACATGTAATGGGTGCGCATGTAAGTCAAAACCGATGGTGAAGGAGGATGAAATTTTCTGTTTAAGGCATCAGCAACTACAATTTCTTTTCTAGTATGATATTCGATGATCAGATTGTAGTCCTTAATCAGATCCACCCATTTTCGTTGTCTCATATTCAACTCTTTCTGCATAAGAAGGTATTTAAAGCTTTCGTGGTCGGTGAAGATTCGGCATGTCTCGCCATAAAAATAGTGGCACCATATTTTCATTGCAAACACCATGGCTGCAACCTCCAAATCATGCGTAGGATAGTTACTTTCGTGTGGTCGCAACTGTTGGGAAGCATAGGCAACGATTTTCCCATCTTGCATCAATACGCATCCAAGTCCGGATTTTGATGCATCGCTGTAGACCACATATTCTTTCCCATCGATTGGTAAGGTGAGGATTGGTGCAGAAACCAATTGGCTTTTCAATTCTTCTAAACTTTTCTGGCACTTCTCGGTCCACATGAATGACTTTCCCTAGAGTGTCAATCTCGTCAATGGTCCGGTATCCAATGAAAAATTTTCCACGAAGCAACGGTAGTATTTGGCTAAGCCAAGGAAACTACGAACTTCAAACACAGTTTGCAGGGGTTCCAAAGCAACTACAACTTCAATCTTCTTCGGATCAACTAACACACCTTGGGTAGAAACAACATGGCCAAAGAAACCAACTTTTCATAACCAGAATTTGCATTTGGAGTACCTTGCGAACAAGCACCGATCCCTCAAAACATTCAGCACAATCCGCAAGTGCTCAGCATGCTTCTCTTCCAATTTTGAATAAATTAAAATATTGTCGATGAACACTATCTCGAATTTTTCCAGGAACTCATGGAACACACGATTCATCAGATCCATGAACACGGCTAGTGCTTTGGTCAAACCGAATGGCATAACCAGGAATTCATAGTTGCCATATCGTGATCTGAATGCGGTCTTTGGAATATGAACATCACGAACTCACAATTGATGGTATCCAGATCTGAGATTGATTTTGGAGAACACGACTGCACCTTAGAGCTGACCGAACAAGCCGTTGATGCACGGCAAAGGGTACTTGTTCTTCACGGTCACACAATTCAGTTGCCGATAGTCGATGCATAGTTGCAGCAAACCATCTTTCTTCTTCATGAACAAGACAAGTGCTCCCTATGGTGACACATTGGGTCAGATGAAACCACGATCCAGCAAGTCTTCCAATTCTATTTTTAGTTCCTTCATTTCTCCAGGAGCCATATGATACGGAGGAATGGAAATCAGATTCGTACCAGGCACTAATTCAATGACGAATTCCACTTCCCCTGCTGGTGGCAAACCGGCTATGTGTTTTGGAAATATATACAGAAATTCGTGAACTACTGGAACAGAATCCAAATCTGAGGACTATTTAGACGCATTATGTACGTGCGCGAGGTACGCTGTACATCCTTTACTGATCAATCACTTCACTTCAAACTAGGAAATTATGCAAGTTGGAACAACTAGCCTATCACCTTCAAAGCAGTACTCGACACCATCAAGAAAAGTGAACCACGCACGCTTGGTGAAACACTCCATACGGGCTTGATATTTCGCCAAACAGTCTATGCCTAAGATCACATCTAGCTGTCGGATGTCCAATGGGATCAGATCCACCTCAAGTACATTCGGACCCATACCTACAACACAACTGATGTACACTAGATCACAAATCAGTTGTTCTCCCAAAGGAGTTAGAACTGCAATAGGAGGAGACAAGGGAGATAAAGGCTGATCCGTGCTACGTGCTATCCTTGGACTTACAAATGACCTGTTTGCTCTGGGATCTAACAATACTTTAGCGTTTTGAGAAAAGATGGAAATAGTACATGTCACCATATCAGGACTAGCTTTGGCATCAGTTAGGGTGAATAGCCTCATTGGTCTTGGTTGCGCCTCACTTGAGGATCTGTTGGGTGGTCCTCCTGTTGTGCGTGCGGGTGGTTTTGTGGGGTTAGCATACCCAACTCGGCCTGCATTTGGTGCGCTTATGATAAGCCTTGGTTTCGGGCATTCCCTTTGATTATACCCCATCTCGCCACAGTTGTAACATCGACGTTGCTGAGAATTCCACGTAGATCCATTGGAATTCGAACCAGAAAAGTTATTCTTGTTGTTACCTCCATTGCCAATATTTTTCAGAGGATAGGGTCCCATATGTCGATTGAACTTCAAATCTCGCATGAACGATTCGCCACCACTTGCTGAGGACAGCTTCGTACTTTGCACGATTTTCTCGGCTTCAATTGCAGGCCATCCTGAAATAGTCTCGCAAGCTGGTACGGTGAACGATCCTCCTCATGTGCAAATTGGGACAATTTCCTTAATGCCTTCTTGTATTCCAGCACCGAATGGGTGCCCTGTTCAAGCTTATAGAAAGCTTGTCACTGCTCGTTTCTTTGGAATCTTGTATAGAACCTCTCATCGAACTCATACCGAAATTCTTCCCAAGTAGGCAAATGATTGCCGAATTACAAACTCACACCTGTCCACCATGTGATGATTTCTCCCTCAAGTAAGGCAGTAGCGATGGCAACCTTGTCATCATCCGAGATACGCAAGAACAAATACACTCGGCATAAATTGTCTATCCATTCACGAGCTGCTGCGGCTCCACCTGAATGACTGAAATCTTTCATCCCAGTTAACGAGCTTCCTTTAGCAACTTCGTTATAACGAATAAAAGTCTCTGGGCTTCTTTAGGATGTGTCGTCTGTACAGGTTCAAGTGGAGGAATAGATTCTTCCACGAGCGTGGGTGTAGGAGCATTCTGAAACTGTGCCTCCATATGCTGCTGGTTTGTAGCGATCCCTTGTAACACATTCAGAATTTGTGACATTATAGGATCGATGGTTGGTGCGACTGGTGCCTCAGGTTGGTTTTCGGGCTCAGCTTGCCCTCCCTGCTCAATCTGTGCATTCGGCTCTTCTTGCTCAATAGGTTGTTGTTCGGCCTGAACCCCATACTTACCCTGTCGATCCATTGTAGCGTTCAACCTTGCTATACTTTACAAGCACACGATCGTTATTCAACACATAATCACATACGAACATTAGGAAAAGAAGTGGTACCTGGTGGAGAGGCATGCACCGGACAATATGCATATGCTGGAAAACGAAACACATATGTACATAAATATACCAGTTTCGGAAAACATATGCATATATGAAATGCACACTCGGCAATCACATCAACACACATATCCACTCAATAACAATCACTAAAACATTCGGAACCATATATAAGTACACTCGGCAACACTCAGCAATCATACGCAAATACTCGACAACAATCAATAGAACACTCGGCAAGCATGGATTCTCATAAATCATTCTCGGCAACCAACACACAGAAACATACTTGGCAGTCATGGAAATCACATAAGGACACTCGGCAGCATGCACCAACAACATACACATACTCGGCAATGATAAGAAACACAGTAAGGAAAATAATCAAACACATCATTCAAATAATTCAAACCAGGTTTTAGCATCAGACTACAACAAGTAAACCTCCAACATAATTTGGAAACAATCAAGCATAGGAGGAACTTGAAAAACCAGAAAATAGTCCAATCAATGATTATGTTATATACGCAAGCAACCAAGGAGACATGTATGCAAATGTGATGCAATATCGCCCCGCCGTGCAGCCTTAATTCTCACACACTGTTATCACGAACAGTGAATGTGCCTAAGCCTGAAAAATGGTGAAAAAACAGGATGAGATTAAAAGAATCTCAGTAAAGTCACAGCATCATAATATCTACAGAAAATTTAAACAAACATCTCCCAAACAACATCAGATCATCCCTACATATCTAAGGGGTATCACGCAATTCAAGAATCAAACAATAAGGTTAAGGCTGAGGGTAGACTACAAACACTTCCGAAAATCAGAAGTACACAGGCAGGAAAAACTCATCAATCATCTCGGCAATAGGAAAAGGACATCCCCTTCCACCTGTATTGTCCAAGGCTTCCCTGCACAAAGGATAAAGGTTAGCACACAAGCTAATCAACAAGCCTATTCATCTTGCCACACAAGGACAAGGCATCCAAGCTACACAAGGACAAAGGCATCCAAAGCACACAAGGATAAGAGCATCCAAACCACACAAGGATAAGGGCATCTTACCACACAAGGACAAGGCATTTAGCCACACAAGGACTAGGCATCTAGCATGCGTAAACTGGGGATTGCAACCCATACAACTCCTATACTAGTAAAAACCTCTCTTCCCCCTAGGAGCATCAGCGCTTACCCCGAATGGCCACCGGAAAAGGATCTTGACACAGAAACACGTACAAGCACACATAGGCAAGCACAAAACACAATACCACAATAGGGTATCCTCAATCATGTTAGAACACAATCAACATGTTCAATACACACAACACATGCAAATTAGGCACACATAACCTATCTCAAAGGTTTGACAATGCCTAAGTATGCCTCAAATCAATCCACAACTCATGCATACATTGTAAGACCCCTAATTTTGAGTCCTAGAAGTCCAGAAGCCAGTGCAGGTGAAAAGATGATTTTGTTTAGTAGTTAACTTTGTTTTAAATTTCCTTTGATCTAAGTTCTTATAGGTGGATAATTGCCTTAGAGATTGTCCTTATAGAGGGATAATTTCCTTAGAGATTACAAACCCAAAACCAAGTAGAATCACAGGCGTACCAAACACCAGCCGAAGTGGGAATGTCAACCCCGCCAGACCACCAACATGCGCACCAGAAGGACCACCCAACAGATCCATAAGTGAGGCTCAACCAAGACCAACAAGGCTCTTTACTTTGACTGATGCCGAGGCTAGTCCTGATGTGGTGACAGGTACTATTTCAGTTTTTTCTAGAAACGCTAAAGTATTATTTGATCCAGGAGCAAATAGATCATTTATGAGTCCAAGGATAGCACTTAGCACGGATCGTCCTCTATCTCCCTTGACTCCTTCTATTGCGGTTCTAACTCCTTTGGGAGAACAACTGATTTGTGATCTGGTCTACATCGGCTGTGCTATACGTATGGGATCGAATGTAGTCGAAGTGAATCTAATTCCATTAGACACTAGGGAGCTGGATGTGATTTTAGGCATGGATTGTCTGGAAAAATATCAAGCTCGTGTAGAGTGTTTCACCAAGCGGGTGTGGTTCACATTTTCTGATGGTACCGAATATTTTTTTGAAGGCGATAGGCGAGTTGTGCCAACTTGCATGATTTCCTGGCTTAAGGCGAAGCGACTAATCAACAAAGGATGTACAGCATACCTAGCGCATGTACAGGATATTTCTAAAGAATTCTTAGATCTGAATTCTGTTCCTGTGGTTTGCGAATTTCCAGAAGTATTTCCTGAAGACATAGCCAGACTACCACCAGCAAGGGAAGTGGAATTCGGCATTGAACTAATGCCAGGTACGAATCCGATTTCCATTCCCCCGTATCGTATGGCTCCTACGGAAATGAAGGAACTAAAGACGCAATTGGAAGATTTGCTGGATCGTGGTTTTATTCGACCTAGTGTGTCACCCTGGGGAGCACCTGCTTTGTTCGTGAAAAAGAAAGACGGTTCGCTGCGATTGTGCATTGATTATCGGTAGTTGAACCGTGTGACCGTGAAAAATAAATACCATTTGCCACGCATCAATGATTTGTTTGACCAACTCCAAGGTGCAGTCGTGTTCTCCAAGATTGATCTCAGATCTTGATACCATCAATTGTAAGTTCGTGATGCTGATATTCTGAAGACCGCATTCAGATCGCTATATAGCCACTATGAATTTCTAGTTATGCCATTCGGCTTGACCAATGCACCAGCTGTGTTTATGGACTTGATGAATCGTGTGTTCCACGAATTTCTGGATAGATTTGTGATAGTCTTCATCGACGACATTCTGATTTACTCAATATCAGAAGAGGATCATGCTATGCACTTGCGGATTGTGCTTAAAATCTTGAAGGATCGACGGTTGTTCGCAAAGTACTCGAAATGTGAATTCTGGTTACGTGAGGTTAGTTTCCTTGGCCATATTGTTTCCGCCCAAGGTGTGTTTGTTGATCCAAAGAAGATTGAAGTTGTGATTGCTTGGGAACCTCCGTGAAGTGTGTTTGAAGTTCGTAGTTTCCTAGGCTTAGCAGGATACTACCGTCGCTTTGTAGAAAATTTTTCATCACTTGCCGGACCATTGACAAAACTGACACGCAAGGGTGAGCCGTTCGTATGGAACGAGAAATGCCAGCAAAGTTTCGACGAGCTAAAGAATCGGTTAGTTTCTGCACCTATCCTTACCTTACCTATTTGCGGAAAGGAGTATGTGGTTTACAGCGACGCGTCAAAATCTGGACTTAGATGTGTCTTGATGAAAGATGGGAAAGTCATTGCCTACGCTTCAAGGCAATTGCAACCGCACGAGATGAACTACCCTACACATGACCTGGAACTTGCAGCCGTTGTATTTGCCTTAAAAATATGGCGACATTATTTATACGGCGAGACGTGTCGAATCTTCACTGATCACAAAAGCCTGAAGTACCTCCTTACACAAAAAGAATTGAATATGAGACAACGAAGATGGGTGGAGTTGATTAAAGACTACGATTTGATCATCGAATATCATCCTGGCAAGGCGAATGTTGTTGTTGATGCCCTGAGCCGAAAGTATCATCCCCCTTCCCCAACAATTTTGGCCTATATGTGCACCTATTACCTACCGATGATGCTGGAATTGAAAACTAATCGTGTGCATCTTGGCACCGATTTCTCTGGTTCGTTGTTGGCACGAATTGAAGTCGCACCTACCCTAATTGAAGAAATCCAGAATCAACAATTAGAGGATCCAAAACTTGCTGAAATTCGGAAGCAACTTGCTGATGGTGTTGATGCCATAGTTCGTGATTTCAGAATACGAGATGACGAAGTACTAGTCTTCAGAAACCGGATATGTGTTCCACAAAATGTTGATATTCATAACCTTATTCTATTGGAGGCGCATAGTTCGAAGTTCTCTATTCATCCTGGAAGCACCAAGATGTACCGAGATTTGAAGGGGCAGTTTTGGTGGCCAAATATGAAACGTCATATTGCTGAATTCGTTGCCCGATGTCTCGTATGTCAACAAGTAAAGATCGAACATCAAAGACCCGCTGGTCTGCTTCAGTCACTTCCGATTACAGAATGGAAGTGGGAGCACGTCACAATGGATTTTGTGACCGGTTTGCCTAGATCGCAGCGAGGATACAATGCCATTTGGGTGATCGTGGATCGACTGACAAAATCTGCACACTTTCTTCCTATACGTGTGACAGATACACCAGAAAAATTTCCAGTTCGTTACTTGGACGAGATTGTTCGTTTGCATGGAGTACCAGTTTCTATAGTTTCAGATCATGACCCTCGTTTCACTTCACGATTTTGGGAGAAATTCCAGAATGCACTGGGTTCGAGATTGAATTTCAGTATAGCATTTCATCCCCAGACCGATGGTCAATCAGAAAGGACGATTCAGACACTTGAATACATGCTACGTGCGAGTGTATTGGACCAGCAAACCGGCTGGGATCGAAGCTTACCATTGGCAGAATTTTCTTACAACAACAGTTTTCATGTAAGCATCGGTATGGCACCCTATGAAGCACTATATGGGAGATGCTGCAGAACCCCCATTTGCTGGAATGAAGTAGGCGAGAGACGCCTAGAAAATCCGGAATTAATTGATCAAGCAACAGGGCAATTAAGCTTGATTCGACAGAGGTTAAAGCAGCCTAGGTCGGCAGAAAAGCTACGCCGAAAATCGACGAAGGGAACTGGAATTTGCGGTAGGAGACAAAGTGTTTTTGAAAGTCGCCTCATGGAAAGGAGTCCTTCATTTTCAGCAGCAAGGTAAGCTAACACCTAACTACATTGGTCCATATAACATTGTTGAAAGAATCGGCCCTGTTGCATACCGACTTGCACTACCACCAAATATGGAAAGAATTCACAACGTGTTTCATGTTTCAATGCTAAGAAAGTATATGCGAGATTCTGCTCATGTGCTTAAAGAACCGCCAGTTGAAATTGCTGAAGACCTATCCTATCCCGTACAGCCAGTTGCCATACTAGACCGGTCAGTTCGACAGCTTCGCAGTCGAAACGTGCCTATGGTACGAGTTGTTTGGCGTAATGGCCAAATTGAGGAGCAATCTTGGGAGACTGAGGAGTCTATGCATGAAAAATTTCCTTACTTGTTTGATTAGGTACTTATATTACAAAATTTTGAGGACGAAATTCTTATAAGGAGGGGAGGATGCAAGACCCCTAATTTTGAGTCCTAGAAGTCCAGAAGCCAGTGCAGGTGAAAAGACGATTTTGCCCATGAAGGAAAGGATGTGTGATGGCCGAAATTGGTAAGATTGTTTAGTAGTTAACTTTGTTTTAAATTTTCTTTGATCTAAGTTCTTATAGGTGGATAATTTCCTTAGAGATTGTCCTTATAGAGGGATAATTGCCTTAGAGATTAAAGACCCTAAAAATAGGAAAGATAATTTAGAGTTTAATTATCTGATAGATTATCTTATTATGATAAGTAATTAAAAATAGTAATCATAATTCTATACCCATTCATTATAAATAGGAAGCCAACCCCACAAAAATCATTCATATAAGACTTACAAATTCGTACAGGCCTAAAAACCCTATACCTCCCTATAGCCACCATAATTCGCAGAAACTTCAAACCAGCATAACTCACTCATCGTTCGTCGGATCTCTGCGAGTAATAGCTTGTTGGAAAGCTCTCTTCATTCCATTTCCAACCATCGTTTTTTTTCATCAGGATGTTAGTATTTCTTTGTCTAAGGTTAATTTGAAAATCGGCGGCGGAATTAGGTTTCCGCCAAATCTTCTTAAACTTCAAAATAGCATAACTTTCTAATAGTTTACCATATACTTACAAATAATAGCTTGTTGGAAAGATCTTTTCATCCTCTTTCCAACCATATATAAATCGCATCTTGGATATAAATACTTCCTTGTTTAAGGTTAAGACGAAATTTTCCTATGCCCTACTTTTAGCGACAAGATTTGCATAGTTATTTGGAATGATAAATTCAGGTTGAATCTTGTTAAGTTCCCGGCTATCATATCACACATCCAAGGGGGAGGAACCTACAACATCTGATCACTAGTTTTCTGATAGGTTTGGTGAGTGGTATTGGTAAGGAAATAGGGTATTCAATTGACTATTGAATATGCATGCTTAGTTTGCTTTTGTCTTTGCCTGGTGATAATTTAGGTGGTTCAGATTTAGTTAATAAAGGCAAAGGAGTAGCTTCTTTTTCAGAGACAAGAGAGGTAGGATCTACGCCTCATCGGTTTCTCCAGAAACCCCTGCTCTTTTCTTGATGTTTTGTTACCTGCCCTTATTGTATTGCATGCGATTGGATTATAGGGTGAGAGTATGAAATTCGGAATGAGATATGAATCTCCTAGGCTATATTGAACCCCTGAGTTAGGAATTGAATGCCTGAGATGCAATTGTTATGTGAATTGGATAAGTTGATTGTGTTCTGACATGATTGAGGATACCCTGTTGTGGTATTATGCTTTGTACTTGCCTGTGTGTGCTTGTACGTGTCTGTGTGTCAGGATCCTGTTCCGGTGGCCATTCGGGGTAAGCGTTGATGCTCCTAGGGAGAGGAGAGGTTCTTACTGGTATGGGAGTTGTATGGGCGGCAAATCCCAGCAAGTGCACGCTGGAGGTCTGGTCCTTGTGTGGCCGGAACCCTGTCCTTGTGTGGCAGGAAGCCCTGGTAGGTATGTGACCTGGGATGCCCTGGTAGGTATGCGACCAAGGAAGACTTGTCCGGGTGGGACTAGTCGACTTGTCCTTGCGAGGACAAGATGAAAGGCTTACTGATTAGTTTGCGTGTTAACAATCTACCCTTTGTGCAGTAAGTTTTGGACAACACAGGTGGAAGGGGATGGCCTTTCTTCTTCATTGAGGAGGGCAATGTGATGTGTTTCACCTGCCTGTGTACTTCTGAGCTTTCGGAAGTGTTTGCAGTCCTCCCTCAGCCATAGATTCAGCCCTAACCTCTTTTGATTGGTTTTTGAATTGCGTGATCCCCTTTAGTTGTTTAGGAATGATCTTATGTGAATTGGGAGATTTGTGTTTAGGGATTCTGTAGATCTTATGATGTTGTGTTTAGGGATTCTTGTTTTTTTTACCCTTTTTCAGGCTTAGGTACATTCCATGTTCGTGGTACCAGTGCGTGAGATCAAGGCTGCACAGCGGAACGATATCGCATCACATTTGCATACTTGTTACTTGAGCATATAACATGAATGATTGGGCAACTTTCTGGTTTATTTTAAGCACTCTCTTTTGCTTGCTATTTCCGAAACTTGTTGGAAGATTTCTTGTTGTTTATTTGGATTCCTATGGGACTTGTGTGTTATGAACCCAATGATTTAATTTAAGACTTCCGCTGATGTTTTATTTACTCCGTATGATACCAGAACATGTGTCCAATATCATGCTCCAATTGTTGATAAGCAATAAGATTAACAAGCTTAAAATCGGTAGTTAATGATAAGCCTTGTGAGATTCAAATAGGTCTTAGGTGTCATTTAGGCTTATTTAGGTTTCACGGCAGTAATGACCTTAATCGGAGCAATTATTGATAGTTAGGATCTCTGGAGAAACCGATGAGGCATAGATCCTACCTCTCTTGTCTCTAAACAAGAAGCTATTCCTTTACCTTTATTCAAGGGATCCGAACGACATATAACATCATAAGGCAAAGAGAAAACCAAACTAAGCATGCATACTCAATAACCAAGTAAATACCCTATTTCCTTACCAATTCCACTCACCAAACCTATCATAAACTAGTGATCAGATACCGCAAATACCTCCCCCTTGGATGTGTGATGTGATAGCCAAAAACTTAACAAGAAACAACCTGAATTACCATCCCAAACATCATACAAATTTTGGCACTATGAATAGGGCAATAAGGAAAATTGTGATTTCATGTTAACAAGCTATAAGGGTTGCGATTTCATGTTAACAAGGAAGGATTAGATGTTTATAACACATACAATCAAAAGAAACAAAATCATAATCAAATGGGTTAATCAATTGATCAAGATAGGCAACAATAAGGCAAAGGTAGAGCATACTGATTTTATGTATAGAGAAGATTCAAAGGATGAATTCATGATTTTACAACATGATTAGATGTTAAACAATCATACGAAAAAAAAGAACAACAACATAAATCAATTGAAGGCAGAATTACACAATTTTGACACCAAAATCGACAAAGATTTTTTAATTGGATATCTTAGTTGGTTTTAGGTGTTGATTTTTTAGTTATTGGGAGATGTTTGATTGGGAATCCCTAAGACATATAATGTTGTGGCTCTACTAAGATTCTTGTAATCTCATCCCTTCTTTTCTCCCCCTTTATAGGCTTAGGTGTGTATTTTGTTGCTGGTACCAAAGGTGTGAGATAAAGGCTTCATGGCTAAACAAATTTTCACTTCATGTGCTCCCCTTTCTTATTGAATGCGCATACCATGTCTTTGAACTTGTGTGGATTTGAATTCTGGATTTTCAATCCCTCTTTCTTTCTTTTTTTATTGCTTTCGAAATATACATGATACTATTGGTTGATGCCTTGAGATTCCTATGGGACTTGTGTGTTATGTTTCCACTTGTTTTGAGTGTTAATATTAGTCTTCTGCTGATATTTTCTTTCACTCCGTATTGACCAGAAATTCATTAATATATGAACATGCTCAAATCTTTAAATAACATATGAATCAACCAATAAAATTGATAATTAAGTTACTTGAGCGTTGTGGGATTCAAATAGGACCTTGCAAGGGCTTATTTGGGTTTCATAGCAGTAAGGATCCTAATAGGTTGGCTTTGGGTCCTTACACAAACACTAATTCAAAGTAATATTAGAGAATCAGTTCACTTCTTCATATCTGATAATAAACACACAACTTAGTAATTCTAGCCTATTAATTCACACCCAAGCTGTATCAAATTCAATTCTCATATAAAAGAATTATGATTTTTAAAACGCCCAACAACGATGCACTAGTTCACCAAATCAGTCAAAATGCTTATTAGAGTCCGGAGGTGCAGCTCAAAGATCCTAATAGATTCAACCCACCTCAGTGCCTTTGTTTCTTTCTTGTGCTTCATAAATTTTTTATGTTTTCAATTTCACTATATGCACAAATTTATTTATTATTTTGTTCAACAATAATGCACAAATTGGTAAGTCAAACCACTAGATTAATCAATACTAGCCAATACTAACCAACCCTCTCAAATTTTTTCTCAACATAAACTAATTGATTTGATGCTTTGCTGCTCCAATTGTTGGTTAATGCTCGAACCTAATGTCACCTTTAATTTGTAAAAACCAAATTCAATATAAAACCAGGGTATAAATTAATTAACCATACCGAACCAAATTAAATGTTCATTACTAGAAATTATAAGTGAACCAACCTCCTCAAACTTAAGTCAAACAGACATCCACAAATATATAAATTGTGAGACCCCGAATTTTGAGTCCTAAAAGTCCAGAAGCCAGTGTAGGTGAAAAGACAGTTTTGCCCCTGAAGGAAAGGATGTGTGATGGCCGAAATTGGTAAGAGTTGTATGGTAGTTAATTCTGGTTTTAATTATCTTTAATCTAAGTCCTTATAGATAGATAATTGCCTTAAAAATTAAAATCCCTAAAAATAGAGGCAGATAATTGCAGAA
Organism: Passiflora organensis; assembly: GCA_019739055.1. NCBI lineage: Eukaryota > Viridiplantae > Streptophyta > Magnoliopsida > Malpighiales > Passifloraceae > Passiflora > Passiflora organensis. Next base: position 246,480 of record JAEPBF010000116.1, on the reverse strand, counting down.
TTTAAATCTGATAGTTTTATTATTTAAATAAAGCCTTTAAAGTAGGAATTATAATCCCATAACCATCCTCTATAAATAGGAAACCAGCCACAAAAAAATTTTACACCAAAGTAGACAAATTTTGTAAACCCTAAAAACCTTACACCACCCTACTGTTATCGAAATCCATTGGGATTTAAAACAAGCATAACTCTCTCATCATCGGTCAGATTCATGCGAGTAATAGTTTATTGGAAAGCTCTCTTCATCCTCTTTCCAACCATAATTTTTTTATTTTTTGAACATTCGTATTTCTTTATTAAAAGACAAGTTGAAAATTGGCAGCGGAATTAGGTTTTCAGTGGAACTACCAAATCTTCTTGAACTTCAATGTAGAATAACTCTTTTATCGTTTTTCGATTCTTACAAATAATAGCTTGTTGGAAAGATCTATTTATCCTCCTTCCAACCATATTTGTTTTGTTGTTTGAAAGTTCGTATTTCTTTACCAAAAGATAAGTTGAAAATCAGCGGCGGAATTAGGTTTTCGGCGGCAGAACTGCCAAAATCTTCTTAAACTTCAATGTTGTATAACTCTTTCATCATTTATCGGATTCCTACAAATAATAGCTTATTGGAAATATCTCTTTATCCTCTTTCCAACCATTTTTTTTGTTGTTTGGACGTTCATATTTCTTTGTGAAAAGATAAGTTGAAAATCGGCAGCGGAATTAGGTTTTCGGCAGAACTGCCAAAATCTTCTTGAACTTCAATGTAGCATAACTCTTTCAATGTTTGTTGTATTTCTACAAATAATAGCTTTTTGGAAAGCTCTTTTCCAATCATATATTTTTTGTTGTTTGGACATTAATATTTCCTTGTCTAAGGTTAAGTCGAAAATTGGCGACGGAATTAGGTTTTTAGATTTTTACAATTTTTGTCTTCTGTTGATTTTTGTTGTTGTTTCGTGTGTTCTTATAATTGCTTAACATCTATTCATGATGTATGATCATGAGTTTTCTTCTTTTAAACTTCTTTATACTTGAAGTCAAAATTGTCCTATGCCCTACTCTTAGCGCCGAAATTTGCATAGTTAAATTGGAATGGTAATTCAAGTTGAATCTTGTTAAGTTCCTGGCTATCACATCACACATCCAAGGGGGAGGCACCTGTATCATCTGATCACTGGTTTCTGATAAGTTTGGTGAGTGGAATTGGTAAGGAAATAGGGTATTTAATTGATTATTGAATATGCAAAATTAGTTTCTTTTTGTCTTTGCCTGGTGATAATATAGGTGGTTCGGAATTACCTAATAAAAGCAAAGGAGTAGCTTCTTGTTCAGAGACAAGAGAGGTAGGATCTATGCCTCATCGGTTTCTCCAGAGACCCCTGTTATTTTCTTGATGTTTTTGATACCTGCCCTTGTTGTATTGCATGCGATTTGATTATAGGGTGAGAGTATGAATTTCAGATTGAGATATGGATCTCATAGGCTATATCGAACCCTTGAGTTAGGTATTGAATGCCTGAGTTGTATATGTTATGTGAATTGAATATGTTGATTGTGTTCTAACATGATTGAGGATACCCTGTTGTAGTATTATGCTTTGTACTTGCCTGTGTTGTATGTGTTTGTGTGTTAGGATCCTTTTTCGGTGACCATACGGGGTAAGCGTTGATGCTCCTAAGGAGAGGAGAGGTTCTTACTGGTATGGTAGTTGTATGGGTGGCAAACCCCAGTATGCGTGCACTGGATGTTTGGTCCTAGTGTGGCCGGAACCTGTCTTTGTGTGGCAAGAAGCCCTTATCCTTGTGTGTTTTGGGATGCCCTAGTCCGTGTGTGGCTTGGGAAGACTTGTCCTTGTGTGGCAAGACGACTTGTTCTTGTGTGGCAAGATGAATAGGCTTATTGATTAGCTTGTGTGTTAACCATTTACTCTTTGTGCAGTAAACCTTGGACAACATAGGTGGAAGGGGATAACCTTTCTTCTTCATTGTCGAGAGCAATCTAATGAGTTCCACCTGCCTGTGTACTTCTGATTTTTCGGAAGTGATTGTAGTCCTCCCTCAACCATAGATTCGGCCACAACCCTTTTTGATTGGTTCTTGAATTACGTGATCCCCTTTAGTTGTTTAGGAATGATCTAATGTGAATTGGGAGATTTGTGTTTAGGGTTTCTGCAGATCTTATGATGCTGTGACCCTACTGAGATTCTTGTAAACTCATACCGTTGTTTTACTATTTTTCAGGCTTAGGTACATCCACTGTTCGTGGTACCAGTGTGTGAGATCAAGGTTGCACGGCGAAACGATATCGCACCACATTTTCATACTTGTTCCTTATTTACTTGCGCATATAACATGAATGATTGAGCTACTTTCTAGTTTATTTTAAGAACCCTCCTTTGCTTGCTATTTCCAAAATATGTTGGAGGATTTCTTGCTGGTTATTTGGATCCCTATGGGACTTGTGTGTTATGAACCCAATGATTTAATCTAAAGACTTCTGCTGATGTTTTATTCACTCCGTATGTTACCAGAATATTTGTCCAATATCATGCTCCAATTTTTGTTAAACATTAAAATAAACATGCTAAAAGTCGAAAATTAATGGTAAGCCTGGTCAGATTCAGATAGGTCCTATGTGTCATTTGGGCTTATTTGGGTTTCACGGCAGTGATGACCTTAATCGGAGCAAATAGTAATAGTTAGGAATTGGGGTCGTCGCAGGTTTGGTAACGGAGCATGGTTTAGGAAAAATAATTTGTTATAAGCTAACTTATTTGTTGAATTTAGTGTTTGTAGGTAAGGACATGGGCACACACTCACTCACTTAGGGGCTAATACCGAAAGTGAACTAATGCTAAAATGGGATTGATTTGTAAGATTTAAATGATGAGAATGATAATCTGATGTGATGTTTATTCGTGTATGTTCTTATACCTAGTATGCCAAGATATGTATCGGTGAGAGTTTGCTGTGTTTCTTATCATTGCTGAGAATATGTGTGTTGATTTATGCATGCTGCCGAGTGTCCCTATTTGACTCCTGTATTGCTGGATATATATGTATGTGATTGCTGGTGTGTATTGCCGAATATGGATATTGTGTGAATCCATGCTTACTTGATGTTTGATGATGATTTCCGAGAGTATATATGAGTGTTGATGTAATTCTCGAGAATACCTTTGCATGTGTGCCTGTGATTTCCGAAAATTTGTATGTTGCTTTCCAGCATATGCGTATCGTCCGGTGCACGCCTCTCCACCAGGTACCACTTCTTTTCCTAGTATCGTATTTAGTTATGTGTAAGTAACAATCGTATGCTTGTATAGTATGGCAAGGCCAAGTCTACAAAGGGATCGATGGGCTAGGTATGGGGTTCAGGATGAACAGCAACCCATAGGGCAGAATGAACCTGATGCACATGTTGAGCAGGGAGAGCAACTGATTTGTGATCTAGTCTACATCAACTGTGTTGTATGTATGGGACCGAATTTATTAGAAGTGGATCTAATTCCATTGGACATCCGAGAGCTGGATGTGATTTTAGGCAAGGACTATCTGGCGAAATATCAAGCCCATATGGAGTGTTTCACCAAACATGTGTGGTTCACTTTTCTTGATGGTGTCGAATACTGTTTTGAAGGTGATAAGCGAGTTGTTCCAACTTGCATGATTTCCTGGCTTAAGGCGAAGCGATTAATCAACAAAGGATGCACAGGGTACCTCGCGCACGTACATGATATTTCTAAAGAATCCTCGGATCTGGATTTTGTTCCAGTGGTTCGCGAATTTTCAGAAGTATTTCCAGAAGACATAGCTGGTCAACCACCAACAAAGGAAGTGGAATTCGGTATTGAGTTAATGCCTGGTACGAATCCGATTTCCATTCCTCCATATCATATGGCTCCTGCGCAAATGAAGGAACTAAAAATGCAATTGGAAGATTTACTGGATCGTGGTTTTATCCGACTTAGTTTGTCACCTTGGGGAGCACCTATTTTGTTTGTGAAAAAGAAATATGGTTCGTTGCGATTGTTCATCGATTATCGGCAGCTGAATTGTGTGACCGTGAAGAAAAAATACCCTTTGTCGCGCATCAACGATTCGTTCGACCAACTCCAGGGTGTAGCCGTATTCTCCAAGATCGATCTCAGATCTGGATACCGTCAATTGCGAGTTCGTGATGCTGATATTTCGAAGACCGCATTCAGATCGCGATACAGCCACTACGAATTTCTGGTTATGCCATTCGGCTTGACCAATGCACCAGTTGTGTTTATGGACCTGATGAATCGTATAGAGTATGCTTGAATTGCGGATCAAGTTGTGGTCCTCTAAGCTATACCAAACCCTTGAGTTAGGTTATGAGTGCCTATTTTCATATGTTGTGTGAATTGAATATGCTGATTGTGTTCTGACATGAATGAGGATAACTTATTGTGGTATTATGCTTTGTACTTGCTTGAGTGTGCTTGTACGTGTTTGTGAAAAGGATCCTTTTCCGGTGGCCATTCAGGATAAGCGCTGATGCTCCTTGAGAGAGGAGAGGTTCTTGCTGTTATGGGAGTTGTATGGGTGGCAGTCCCCAGCATATGCACGCTGGATGCCTAGTCATTGTGTGGCTAGACACCTTCTCCTTATGTGGCAAGATGCCCTTATTCTTGTGTGGTTTGGATGTCCTTATCCGAGTGTGGTTTGGATGCCCTTGTCCTTGTGTGGCTTGGATGCCTTGTCCTTGTGTGGCTTGGATGCCTTGTCCTTATGTGGCAAGATGAATAGGCTTGCTGATTAGCTTGTGTGCTAACCTTTTTACCCTTTGTGTATCAAAGCCTTGGACAACACAGGTGGAAGGATATGGCCTTTCATGTTGATGAGATTGATTAATGATTTACCTGCCTATGTACTTCTGATTTTTGGGTAGTCCACCCTCAACCTTAGTTTCAGACCTATCCCTTTATTGTTGAATGATGATTTCGTGATTCCCTTTAGATGTATAGGCTGATCTGATGTTGTTTGGGAGATGTTTGTTTAAGATTTCTATAAATCTTATGATGTTATGACCCTACTAAGATTCTTGTAATCTCATCCTGTTGTTTTCACCATTTTACAGGCTTAGGTACATTCGTTGTTGGTGGTACCAGTGTGTGAGATCAAGGCTGCACGGCAGGGCGATTTTGCATCACATTCGCATTCTTGTTTTCTTGGTTGCTTGCGCATATAACATGATCCTTGATTGGACTATTTTCTGGTTATTCGAGTCCCTCCTTTGCTTGTTTGTTTCTGGATTACTTTAGGAGGTTTACTTGTTGGATTTTTAGATCCCTAAAGGACTTATGTGTTGTGGTTCCAATGATTCAATTTCAAGACTTCCGCTGATGTTTTATTCACTCTGTGTGATACCAAAATGCTTGTTCAATATCATGCTCCAATTGTTATAAGTACAAATAATGAATATGCTAAAATCGAAAATTAGATGGGTAAGCCTTGTGGGATTCAAATTAGTCCTGGTTTTGGGCTTATTTGAGTTTCACAGTAGTAAGGATCCTATTAGGAGCAATAATAATAATTGAATAGGATTGGGGTCCTTACAGCTGAAGAGTCAGTGTTACAAGTTGGCTTGCAAGTTTTGCTTAGCTAACGAGTAAGAGTTAAAAACCTTATATGTTTTGTGTTTGAAGCTAAACTACATGCATTATGTTTGGGTATGCATTTGGCATTACATTGTGGCATTATGAGGTTTCTTATTGAGGTTGATTATTTTGAAGCTATTAATGATACCTACAAGTCAATAGGAGAGAGTTACCTACAAGTCATGGATGTGCTCTTCTTCATGCATATGGGGAGCTCATTGATGAATTTTTGGATGTGAGGTTCACTTGTATTTTTCACAATCAAATAGATACGCAGATTACCTTGTCAACCATGGTGTGCACCAATCGTTTGCATTTGAGTAGTTATTGTTACATCCTTCTGATGTTGCTCCTTTATTACATTTTGATAGTTGTTTATGGGATATAATTTGATATTTGAATTAATATATTTTTTATTATAAAAAATGGTCAAAGACTGTGGTACCCCCAAAAATTTCGTTCTATTTGGACCTGAAAGCACAATTGAGAATTTATGAGATTAGTGGCCCTTAACCCATATTTACGGATCGATGATGGACTCGTAATTTGTTTCGATGATTTAGAAGATAAATTTTAATTTCGAAAATTTTTTGTAATTCATAAGAATTTTAGTTATTCTTACAAACGATGATCAAAACATGAAACGGTGAAATAGTGAAACGTATAGATGATTTTGAAATCCAAAACCATAGGTATGTCCATTGATGGTTTGAATTGGTTGGTGAATTTTTTAGAAATTTTCAGAATCATAATTTGATTTATTATGATTTTTTCTATATTATATGATGAGGTATTTGAATTTTTAGAAAATTATGAATTTTTAAAGTTTTATTAGTATTTTATAAATGATATTTATTATTATTATTTATATTTATATTTATATATTATAATACTATATTAATTAAATTCAAAATGATAGGCATGTGTGTTATTTTGACCAAGATGGTACCCGAGCCTAAATTGTTTAGTGATAAACGGCGTCATTTTAGAAGGATTCCAAAATGATGTCATATTGTCGTGAAACCGGCAGCCATCTTAGAACCTCCCACTCTTCGCCAGTCATCGATGCAGTAACAGGATAAGTGTCCTGTTACCTGTCCAACTCCCGAGAACACTCCCCAGTCTCGCAAAATCATACCAAAGTGTCTCCTGAGCTTGCGAGATCATTCCAATTATATTCGAGGCAATTTCGGGCTTCCAATGACTGGAATTAGGTAATATTTCTACCCAGAAATTCGGGTATCGTCCTCTCCGATTTACCCAATTTTACTGATAAAAATCGATGAGAAAAGATGGGTTAGGATTGGATGAATGAGTGTTCTGATTTGTTATGTTTAATAAGTATTTGGAGTATAGGGAGATTTGAAAAACTAGGGTTTTGCAGAGATTTATAGTTATTTGGAGGTTGAAGACAACCTCGGACGATACGTCGTCCGAGGTTTCTCCAAATGACAGGTCGTCTGATCGCACAACCAGATAACATATCGCCTGCTAGGGCAAGTGAAAAGTCATTTGTGAACTAAGGTATCTAGGCTCGGACAATGTGTGGCATCCCCTGATTGGGACACATGTCAACCTCGGGCAGGTTTAAAGTGAGGAGTGGTATTGCCTAATGGTGCCAAATGGTGCTTTGTGTGAGACCCTGATCCTCCATAAGGTAGATGTCATAGAAATCCACAGGTCAGAAATAAAACTCAGGTACCGATGCAGCAAAAATAACTATTTTTCCCCTAAAGAAATGAATGTGTGATGGCCTAAAATGGTTATTGCCGAATATTTTCTATTTTAATTCTGGTATTTTTATTATCTTTAAGTTTTAACAATTATTATCCAAAGTATTATATACTTCTTTCTTTTAAATAGAATTACTCTTTTAATAGAATTATCCTTTTAATAGAATAATCCTTTAGTCATATCTTATCCTTCTAAGCTTAAAAGTAGGGAATTATCTCTTAATTAAACCTCCTTAAGACCCTATAAATTAACATGGTCGGCCTCCCTATCTAGCACACAATTATTCTCTTTTTTTCACACAAAATAAAACTCTCTCCCTTTCCCTCTTGGCCGAAATTTCTACTCCCTAAACCTGAGCTCAAATTGATCATCATTCAACAAATTTGTGTGTGATAGCTCGTTGGAATCCTCTTTCCATGTTGCATCTTATTATCCAAAATTCATCATCAGAAGGTTAGATTTTCTATTTTAAATTATATTTTCAAAATTCCTAGGGATGTGTGCCAAAAATTCTGATTCTTCTTCATGTTGGTTCTGAATCTTGTTCCTCTTATTCATATGAGTGTTTGGCACCTATTCCCCCTTTATTATGTTAAAATCGCAACCTCTTCTTATATGTATGTAGAAATCGCAAACCCTACACTCTATACCCTATATGTGCCGGAATTTGTGCATTGAATTGGGATGAATAATTAGGATGATTCTTGCTGAGTTCTTGACCATCATATCACATATTTAGGGGAAAGATATTGCTACATCTGGTTGTTAGTTTTTGGTAAGGATCTTAGGATGCCTTTGGTTTCTGATTTCATATCTTATTGCTTAGTATTGTATTGTCTTTGCTTTATGGTTGTTTAGGAGCTTATGATCCTATTGATAAAGGCAAAAGGATTGTATCTAATTCAGACCCATGAGAGGTAGGATGTATGCTTCATCAGCTTCTCCAGTTTCCCCCTTGCTGATTGTCATTAAATTCGGTTGCCTGATTACTGAACAATTGCTTGCGGTTGTGTACCTAAGTTATGTGTTAATTTCAGAATGCATGTGTGCTTATTATATGATTGCGAATTGGGTGTAATTGAATTAAGGAACTCTCGAAAATCAATTAGGATTATTGCTGCCTAATTCGGTTATGATTTATGTTTTATGTTGTCATTTAATTGAGGATACCCTGCTGGATTTCTGTGTGCTGGTGCTTGCTTGTGTTTACAGGTACTTGTTGTGTGTTATGACCCTCTTTGTCGCTGGCTATGCGAGGTGAGTGTTGAAGTTCCTGTGAGAGGAAAGATGCTTACCGAACCGAGAGTTGTATGGGTGATTGTTCCCAATACATGCATGTTGGATGCCTTGCATGCCAGTTTGAGTCTAGACATCAAGATGCCCTATATGCCGGCTCAAGTCTGGACATCAGGATGTCTCTTATGCCAATTCGAGTCTAGACGTAGGGATGCCTTGTCCTCTGTGTGGCAAGATGCCTTGTATGAAAGTTTGAGTCTGGACGTCAAGATACCCTATATGCTAATTCGAGTCTGGACGTAGGGAAGAGTGAAGGCCTATTATTTGTGTTTGTGATTTGTTGATTTTCGGCTTACATGATTGTCTGCTGGTTTTGTGGATTTCGGCCCTATCTTCTATTTGTGTGCTTGTGAGTTGTTTGAATTCTTTGTTCGATTAAGCATTGATCTTATGTTATTTGGGAGATGTTTGATTGGGTTTATGTAAATCTTATGATGTTGTGATCCTATTAAGATTCTTGCAATCTCTTCTTCTCTTTCTTGCTTTCGAAATTTCCTATGTATTATTGGTTGATTTTTTTAGGTTCCTTTGGGATTTGTGTGTTATGTTTCCATTAATTTTCTATAATAATATAAGTCTTCCGCTGATGTATTCATTCACTCCGTATAAGCCAAAATTTTGCTTAATGAATAACATGTTCCAACCTTTTAAAAAGCATATGAATTAACCAATAAAATTTGTATTTAGTAAGACTTGAGCCTCGTGGGATTAGAATTGGACCTTGCAGGGGCTTATTCAGGTTTTACAACAGTAAGGGTCCTTATAGGTTGGGTTTGCTTCCTTATAACTTGGGTAGTGGAGCATGGTTTATATGTTTATATGATTTGCATGACTTTCTGTTTAATTCTTAAGGCATGCGCATGTACCATAGAGCTTGTTGAAAATGCCAAATGTTTTCAGTATTAGTTGGTGTATTCTAATATGTGAATTGGTGTGCTTCGTGCTATGTTTGATTGTTTGATTGTTTGATTGTGTGATTGGCCGTGATTTATTATGCGTTTTACTATGTTGTTTGTTGTATGTTTTTGGGAGTTTTTGTGTTTAATTGCATACTATGTGACTTTCTGTGCTTCGCTTTGTATGATTTGCTGAGTATTGTGAGCTTTGTGTGTATGTCGAAATATGTGCGTATGCTTGCTGTATTTTGTCTGCATGTTTGTGTTTTATTTTCAGCATATGCATATCATCCGGTGTATGTTTCTCCACCAGGTACCATTCTCTTTTATATATTTGTGTTTCATATTGGAAAGTTATATCGTATGTGTGTATGTTTAGTTTGGCAAGGTCGACTAGAAAACGAAGTGGTACAACGAAAGCATGGTAGGTCCATAACTCATAGTTCTTGTATAGAAATTTCGAGGACAAAATTTTTATGAGGGGAGGATGTGAGACCCTGATCCTACATAAGGTAGATGTCCTAGAAGTTTACAAGTTAGAAATGGAACTCAAGTAACGATGCAACGGAAATGACAATTTTGCCTCTGAAGAAATGAATGTGTGATGACCTAAAACGGTTATTGCCGAATATTTTCAATTTTAATTCTAGTATTTTTATTATCCTTAAATTTTATCTCTTATTATCCAAAGTATTAGATAATTTTTCCTTTTAAATAGAATTACTCTTTTAATAGAATTATCCTTTCAATAAAATTATTATTTTAATATAATTATCCTTTAATCATATCTTATCCTTCTAAGCTTAACAGTAGAGAATTATCTCTTAATTAAACATCCTTAAGATCCTATAAATTAACATGGCTGGGCACCTTATCTAGCACACAATTATTCTCTCTTTGTCACACAAAAATAAACTCTCTCCCTCTCCCTCTTGGCTGAAACTTCTACTCCCTAAATCCTAGCCGAAATTGATCATCAATCATCAGATTTTTGCGTGTGATAGCTCGTTGAAATCCTCTTTCCGTTCTGCATTTTATTATCTAAAATTCATCATCAGAAGGTTTAATTTTCTATTCTAATTTGTATTTCTAAAATTCGTAGGGATGTGTGCCAAAAATTCTGATTCTTCTTTTTGTTGGTTCTGAATCATGTTCCTCTTATTCGTATGAGTGTTTGGCACCTATTCCCCTTTTATTATGTTAAAATTGCAACCTCTCCTTATGTGTATGAAGAAATCACAAACCCTAGTTCCTATACCCTATGTGTGTCGAAATTTGTGCAATTAATTGGGATGAATAATCAGGTTGATTCTTGCTGAGTTCTTGGCCATCACATCATGCATTCAGGGGGAAGATATTGTTGCATCTGGTTGTTGGTTTATGCTAAGGATCTTAGGATACCTTTGGTTTCTAATTTCATATCCTATTACTTAGTATTGTATTGTCTTTGCCTAATGGTTGTTTAGGACCTTCTGATCTTATTGATAAATGCAAAGAGTTTGCATCTGATTCAGACATGTGAAAGGTAGGATCTATGCCTCATCGATTTCTCCAGTTTCCCCCTTGCGGATTGTCATCAAATTTGATTGCCTGATGATTGAACAATTGCTTGCGGTTGTGTACCTAAGTTATGTGCTAATTTTAGAATGCATGTGTGCTTATTATATGATTTTGGATCGGGTGTAATTGCATTAGGGAATTCTTGAAAATCAATTAGTATTATTGCTACCTAATTTGGTTATGGTTTGTGTTTTGTGCTGTCATTTGATTGAGGATACCCTACTGGAGTTCTGTGTGCTTGTGCTTGCTTGTGTTTACTGGTACTCATTGTGAGATCAATGCTACTTGGCAAAACTATTGCATCACATTTAAAGTTGAACATCCTTGCTGGTTTTATTGCGTGCACATGCATTTGTGTGTAGACTTTCTTTCTGGTTGTTCATCTTCTCTTCTTCTCTTTCTTGCTTTTGAAATTTCCTATGTATTATTGGTTGATGTTTTGATGTTCCTTTGGGATTTGTGTTATGCTTCCACTAGTTTTCTGCATTGATATAAGTCTTTCGCTAATGTATTCATCCACTCCGTATAAGTCAGAATTTTACTTAATGAATAACATGTTCCAAACCTTTTAAAAAACATATGAATCAACTAATAAAATTTGTAATTAGTAAGACTTGAGCCTTGTGGGATTCGAATTGGATATTGTGAGGGCTTATTTGGGTTTTATGGTAGTAAGGGTCCTTATAGTTTGGGTTTGGATCCTTATAGGTTGGGTTTGGGTTCTTATACTATAATTTTCCATAGTTTATAAAATTTCAGAAAAATAAAAAAAAGTCAAAATTAGTAAAAATAGAGAAAATTAGTAAAAATAGAGAAAATAGCAAAAAAAATAGAAAATTCAGAAAAAAATAATGAAAAGTACTAGATTGAATTTAGAGTCTAATGGTACTAAAATTATGGGATTTGGAGTTGATTTGGTTAGTGAAATAAATAATACAAGATTCGAATTAATTAGGAAAAATAAGAAAAATTTCAGTTTGATCTCGGGTTTGGTCTAGGACAATAATTAGTCAGGCAGAGGCTTTGAAAGTTTTATTTTATGTATTTATAACCCTCTAGTTTAGTTTATTAAAAGATTGGATATCGCTATGTATAGGGGAATACCTATTGATACAGGATCTCAAGGAATCAATCCAGGAAACAAATGTGGGCTCTTCGAATATCGAAAAACCCGTGAGTGGACGGATCCTTTTAGTTAATTGCTTGAATCGTTAGCATGATCAAATAAATATGATTAATAATAGAAATTATGATGAAATAATAGCATGAAATCCTGTGTGTGCTGAAATGTATGTGAATTACTCAACAATATGAAAAATATCACAATGCTTGATATGGAAATGTGAAATGCATTAGTGAAGTGTAAATGAGGCTTCAAGTTGCATCCAGAATCATGAGATGAATCACGCATTATAGTAGCATGGGGTGACCTGTGCGACTCCTGAGAGCTCTCCGAGTATGGTAGTGAGGCATGGACTTGTTGAAGGAGTCATAAGGAGGGAAAAGGTTTATATAAATGTGCTAACTGAATATATGACAAGAATTCCTAACGTGAGGATTGTATAGGTGGAGCTACTGTTACCTATCACCCCAGCTTTGTCAATGTTCCAGGCTAAGTTTTATGCACGTCCCATCGAGACATACCAAATCATCATACTGAGATAACGAGAGAAAAGGCATAAGGTGTCCCATGAAGCGCTATTAATGTATCTCATTCCTATTTATGGGACCTACATGGACTGAGAGTTATTGTCAGCCCAGTCATGGTCGTGAATACCTGAAGAATCTTGATATTATTGTGTATATTGACTATGACTGTGCTTATTGACTCATCGATGCTATGAATGTTTGCCAGTATATTGATGCTATGAATGTGTGCCAGCATGTTTGTATGCTATGTGTGTGATTGCATGTGAACTATTATGCTTGTTTTTCTCGTCCACTCACCTGGTAGGTTCTTGCCAGATCTCTGGATCTATGATTGACCAAGAATGGAAGGACTGGATGCGACTACGGTTTTCTACCCAAATAGACAGTCAGTTCATCGAGGATAGCTTAACGTCAGGTTAGGATTCCTATTATAGACCCCAATATTTTATGTACATAATACCATATTCCCCTAGGCTATATATTTATGTCATAAACATCTTGTATAAATTGGAAATATATTAAATTAAATGAGAATCCATTTTTATTGAAGTGTCATGGCGTTTGAAGTTAAATCATAGTTCGGTATTTCTCGGAGGACACCGTTGACTATAATTGAATCCGATGTTGCATTTTAAATCATTAATATTATTTCTCCTCTGTTATTTATTGGTTCTTTCTAGCCTTGTATGTTTACTATGTGTATTATTAGATGTGATAACAATGTATATGGTGGGCCTACGACGATTATCGCGTAAAATTTTTAGGTCTGGAGCGTGACAAAGACTGTTTGGGAGGATAATAGATGTTATCCAAAGTACAATGGATAATCATAATAAGTCACAAGAGCTTTGAAGGACAGATCGGATAAATTGGCATGAGATATGAAGACTTGTTAGTTAATTTCAAGTGATCAAATGATGAATTGCGCCTGATCAATTATATGATGTACAAGGTTAAATATTTATTAATTTTTCTTTATCACTCAATAAAAAAATTTAGGTTTACCCAAAATTATCATTCATTTTTAGTATTCTTAATGATTCTGTAATTACTTTTAGGTATTTTTATTTATGAATTAAATTTACTTTATAATTAAAATAAGATTAGATATTTAACTTTTAAAATTTCTTTTTGTTCAACTATCCTTAGTTTCGTTATGAGTAGCTAAATCTATTTCTAGGTTTTGCAACTGATGCAATGAGATTGTATCAAATCAAGATCATTTCTTTACTCTTGATTTTTTACTCACTTGTTTGTGAACTTGAATCTTGGTTATTAGAGAATCAAGATTTGCTTGATCCCAAAATGAAAATTGTGAAAACTTAGAGCTTTACAGCGTATTACAATATTATTAAAAAATAGGATGTATTACAATCTAAATCATTCAATATTATTAGATTTCAAATCTAAAATCATGTAACTCTCCAGATGATTGAAGACAATAATTTAAGACAAGAAAAGATGACATTGAGTCTGTGTATCACAGATTATATCTCTTGTATTACATACAAAAGAAGGACTATATTTATAGTTTTCATCTATTTTAAATTTCAATTCTAATTCCTACAAACCAAACCAGTCCGAAAAGGAGGAAAAGGCTGAAAAAAGATTGGAAAGAAACAAGAGCTTTTACAGGTGGTGGGTCAGGTTCACAGAAAGAGGAGAAATCCAAGAAACTTTCTAGTGTCGGCAGATCAATTCGACGATTGTAGTTCAAGTTCATTATTAATCCCTCTTACCGCAAAACATAACAAAACGACCATCATCCCCGGATTCCCCGGCTCTCGAAGTAGGACCAGAATACATTATTACCAAAAGTCATTATCTCCTTTGGTTCACTCCTCATGGTTTAATCACTTTGTTATGGTGGATGTGGAAGGAAGGTGTGACCACGTCAAGCAAGTCAAGGACCTCAAGGTTGGTTTAATACACCCCAAACACAACTTCAGCATTTGACTTTCCCCTGAGATGCCCCCGCAATGGAGAGACACAACTCTCTATCCTCTGTTAGGTGTGCTTCTGTTACTTTCCCTTGTCTACCTCAATTTCGACGGCGACCGCCTCCGCCTTCCGGCCTTCTTTTGGCAACCCAAAATGGGTTTCGTCTCAACCAACTCCACGCACTTCACCATCATTAACGATGCCAAAGATGGTGGCCAATCCAGGTTGTACATCAATGGCTGGAATTCGTACTGGTTCATGCAGGAGAGCATCTGGAGTACATCAAGACCCAAAGTTTCAGAGATGCTTAAGAAAGGGGCACAGATGGGAATGACTGTTTGCAGGACTTGGGCTTTCAGTGATGGTAGTGGCCCTAATGCCCTGCAGCTCTCCCCTGGTGTCTTTAACGAAAGGGTCTTTCGGGTTGGTTTGCACATTTTTATACATGGATAGGTTGTTCTCTCTTTTTGAGTCAATTTTGAGGATTTGCTTCTTTTGGCCGCAGGGATTGGACTTTATGATAGTGGAGGCGAGGAAGAATGGCGTGAGATTAATTCTCAGTCTGGTGAATAATCTGAACGCTTTTGGGGGAAAGGCTCAGTATGTAAGATGGGCACAGGAAGCTGGGATCAATGTTTCTTCGGTAGATGATTCATTCTTTTTACACCCTGTAATCAGAGCTTACTACAAGGCATATATCAAGGTGAGATGCTGGGTTTCAATACTGCTAAGATATGCCAATGTTTGGCACTTTGTAAGTGAATTTGAGACTTTATTACGATGTACTACCTAGAATTCAAGCAAACCCTGTCCAGTTCCCTGTGTGAAAGCACTCTATTGGGTAAACGTTTCTCGATGTCTTCTCCCTACTAATGTTTGAGAGAACCTTCTTGCTTGCATAAGGTCTTCCGGAATTTGTCAACTTCCTATAAACCTATAGTAAGCCTGAAATGCTATTTTAGTTGTGTTTAGTTCGCTGAATGCTATCTATAACTACTGCATAGGCGTTCAATATCAAATACCGAACGCTATATATAGCGTATCAATACTATTTTTATCACAGGGCTTGGCATTTGGTTGCATTACAGAGTTAGTGATTTGATGTCATCTCCCCTCGATTTCAAGGTTTGGAGAGGCTGAGAAATAGTGAGTTGAATATATGTGTTTAAAAATAGCAGATTAAAGGTAGGCTCCGATGGGATAGAAAAAACTGTGCATATTCTGATATATTATTATAAAGGAATGAAGGGTCTCGAATATGTCTGTTTCAGGTCGCCAATCATTGAATTTCAGTATGTCATGACTGACAGACTGACTGTGACAAGTGTCTACAACATTGCCACATCCACAAGTCATCTCACTATGATATGTATTGCCTGCAAACATTTATATGCATTTCCGCAACTCATAAGAAGTAGCCAAGATTGAGAAATGTGTAAAATTGATCATTTTCTCACACACTATCATAAGCTGCTAACTACATGTTTATTATGGCTATGATGTTTTCAGGCTGTTGTAACGAGGAAGAACTCTTTAAGTGGAGTTAGATACTCTGAAGAACCTGCAATTTTTGCGTGGGAGCTCATGAATGAACCGCGCTGTGCATCAAGTTCATCTGCTCCTGTGCTTCAGGTGAATTATTGAGTTTGTTCACTTGGCTAAGAAGTTAACTGAATAGAAGCCGTTCTCTTTCGAGCATTCTGATTATGGGGCTCAAATTGGTATTTGTTCCAAAATATCAAATGCGAGTGACATTTTTCATCAAAAATAACATGCGATTGAGTTTTTCTAAGACTATTTTCTTTGACAAAAGGCATGGATCACCGAAATGGCCTTATATATCAAAAGCCTGGACAAAAGACATCTAGTAACCGTTGGACTTGAGGGATTTTACAGCCTGAATTCAACTAGCAAATTGCAAGTGAATCCCGGGGAATGGGCAGCATCAGTGGGATCGGACTTCATACAGAATTCAGCTATTGACCACATTGATTTTGCTTCTGTCCATGCCTATCCTGATAGCTGGTTAGTACTTGGTTTGTGGTCATCCTTGCACAGATGTGTCATGGATAGTGTTTTTTCTTTAAAAAAATCAAAGATATCCATTGTAGGTAATCCTGTGTCAACTAAGTATGGATCAGTTGACCCAAAATTTTAAGATACTTCATACTCAAAACCAATAAGGGAATCCTTCATGTTTAGTTAGAGATGAATAAATCTTATTGCTTAATCACAACCTTTTGGTCATGTGAAATCCATTTTTGAGATCCAAAATCAATGTGTGCAGGATTGTCATTTGTTTGGTACACTTAATTTGCATGTTTATATATGGTTTGATTAAAAGTGATGCAGTGGATCCTATTCTTGAGCTCGTGTTATGTTAATCTCTTCACACAACATCCTAATTGCAGGATACCGCATGCTGATTTGCATGAAAAGGTAAAGTATCTCACTCATTGGGTTGACTCTCACATCAACGATGGGAACATTCTGCTGCAGAAACCAGTTGTTTTCACAGAAGTGGGCTCGACCTGGCATGTCAATAAGAAGGGAGTACTTGACAGAGATGTTTTGCTGAAAATTGTGTATGATAAAGTCTACAACTCTGCAAAGAAGAGCCAGGCTGGTGCAGGAGCCTTAGTTTGGCAGCTATTGGTTGAAGGAGTAGAGGATTACAGTGACCAGTTTTCTTTTGTGCCCTCAGCATATCCTTCCACCTATAGACTGATAAAAATGCAGTCATGCAAGCTGGAAAGGATATTCAAAGGAGAAAATGAAAGCGAGGTTCACTATGATGATCCTTGCTTTGGTTATCTGTAAGTATGGAGAAGTAGTGGGAAGCAAAAGGTAATGTCTTAGTTGAAGCATCCCCATCAGTGCACATAGTATAGATAAAGCAGAGTATATTTGTTAATAAAACAAGTTGAAAAGGAAGAAAATGTGCAGTGATTGACTTTCCATCTATTCCATTGATTGTGTCATTTGCTTTCATGCAATAACCTGAATATTATTCATATTCATGACAGATCACAACTGGCGCAAGTCAAAGGAAGAACGACCTTACCTTATCTTAACTTGTTTAAGATTGCATATGGACTTACTGAATTGCTTATTTCGGTGGTTAATTCCTTCATCCTTAGGCATCCATCCTCCCATCCATTAAGAGATTGAGTAACCCATTTAGTGATAGGCATATATGTAACAAGAAAGAATGGTTATTGGTTGAGAAATCTGTATTGCATAACCCTTGAAGAACCATCAATGGAGTCAAATAATATAGTCTTCTTGACGTGATGTCGTTCATCACTCAAATTAATTATCTGTTTTCCGTGATGGGTAGTAAGTGGGAGCAAGGTCAAATCTACTGAGAGTGCAAGTTCCCGTTATTGTCTGTCATTGATGACCCGTGTTTGTAGAGGTTATTTAACTTATTATTTGTTGATGTTTAGGATTAATCATGGGTTATTTTATAATAAAACAGGGCTTTTAATTATGTTTGTTAGATGTTGTTTAGCAAGTATTTGTACAAGTTTTTGGAAGTGAAATAGTTCTCAAGGAGCGATTCCCGCGAGGATATGGAAAACTTGAATCGTGTGAAACAAACAATTGTGGGGGAATGTGAGAGTACAGAGATTGATTTGAAGCCTGATAAGCAATGGTCGGTCGTTGTAATCACAACAATCGACCGGATTTTAAGGGGTGAAAATGCCGAAAGCCCAAGGACCGACCGTTCCATCAGAACGACCAGTCGAACCTCAATAGTGCAAGAGCTAAGAAGGAAATGACCAGTTGTTGGCCAAAGAACGACTAGTCGAACTTTGCACAGAGACAGGCTGAAGGAAGAATGACTGATCATTGCCTTAGGAATGACCGGTAAGAAGAAGCCGAAAAATTAAATCAAAGAACGATCGGTCTTTGAATACCAATGACCAGTCGAACTCACATGGGAGAAACTAAGCCAGTTTTGAGTTTGATCGGTCATTCTCTATGTAGAAGACCGGTTGAAGTGATTTATGATTAAAGAACCTATGGTAAGCCATTAGTTTTTATCCAACACTTGCGCACTTTTTTTTTTAGGAAAGAACACTTGCGCACTTAAATTCTTTTGCTTTCTGTATATATACTTGATTCCGTCTGTGATTAAGATTACAATATGTTTCATTTCTTTTTATTAATATCAAATTATTTGAATTAATTCTTTCTCTTAACCTTTAGCTATCTTGATTAATAGACTTAAACTGGAATTCAATTTGGCTTTGCTTGATAACAAATTCTAATATATAATTTTATTTTAAAATTATTGACAAACCTAATCAATTTATATCTAAGTGAGTTTTAATTAATTCGGAAGAACCGTTAGGTTTTGACAATAGAATATAGGTCCTAGGTCAATTAGGCAAGTTAGTAGAATGGGAATATATTTGCCAAGCTAAGGGCTTACATTGATTTGGGCGCAACAATTCAGCAACTGAATTATCATAGGAATAGTTAAGTTGGGATATTGAATTAATTTCTTAATAGTCTAGAAAGATATTAATAGATTCTAAATTAATTAAAAACAGATTATAGGAAATTGGAATTGAGTGTAAGTTTGGGTTAATTCCCATAATATTAATTGCACTAACCTTAACATCTAATTAGTTAAATTAAATCTTATTATTGTAGATAAAAACTTAAACAATATTCGAACCATTTAACTAGAATATTGAATTAGACTAATTAATGGGATTAAAATAGTTTTTTGTGAGATCAATATCTGGACTTCAAGTCCTATATTACTTGTAACTGTCGTGTACTTGCGATAGATAAATTCAGTTTTACACAACAATCACCGTCGTGGTCACAGACCATTAAAGATTGTAAACTGTCCTTTTCTTAGAGACCTCTGACTAGTCTTCTAGGTACAATCATGGCAATCTAAGGGCTCAGTACGACTCGAGGCCCTTTCGTTTGCCTTTCCTTTGATATCAAGCCCTCAGATTGCTAACGTAGTCAATCCTTAAGCTTTCTCACTTTCTCTTATGTATCACTCATAGGTTTAGTCGATTGATTTTTGTTCTCCGTTGATATGTCACTCATCAGAGGGGCTACTTTACAAATAATGAACAAACAATTAATTTTGATAGTAAGAAACAAAACTAACAAATTGATCAAAGATTAAAGGTTCAGAATCTATGGAATATCGCAGAATATAAGATAAATAGGAAGAACGATTACTAGAAATGAAAACTAATCCTCACAAAGGGCTCGGGACATTCAAATTTTGAAAATAGAATAAAGGTTCTAGTCGGATATGTTTGTAGCAAAAACTCCCAAAGTTTAAAATGTACACTAGATCGTAAGATGATGAATGACAGATGCCTGGCCACATGGGGTTCGAACTTTATATAGGTCAGAGTAGATCATGCAAGATCTTTAATATCTAGAATTAAAAAAAAAACATAATTATCCAAGCTTTAATGTATATCACTTCTGGAATAGTCATGGGTCTCTAGATAAAGTCCACAAATCTCAAAGATCACGAATGCATCTTCATGATCCATTCCTTATCCACACAAATATTTTTCTATATTCATGCAAATATCTCAAATTCACATTTCGAGATTAGATTAACTGAAGAGAAGCAAAATATAAAAAATATTATATTTTATCTCAAAATATCTGGATGATTATGTGTTATCACTTCTCAACATACATATAACCTATCTCAATATCATAGAACTCAATCAAACTTCACTTCTTAAGGTCACCTAGTGACCATTGGAGGAAATGTTTCTATATATTCACTGGTTTGCTTTCATATGGAAGCAAACCGTCTCTCTACTGATCAAGGTTTGTTGATAGAGTTTTTCATTAGCTGCCAATATCTACTCAATTAGTAGGTGTCCATGCCATCCATTCTTCATTCTTGTTCAGCTGATTGTCATCTGACTGAGGCTGTGCTTTATTAGGCTTGCAAGGTCATGGTTGTGGAAGTGGTCTAAATGAAGGAAAACCTGTAGGTAGCTATACCCTAGCTCTCAGGAAAAGTCTATTTATGGGTTTTCCTTCATTAAGACCACTACACTAGAGTTTAGCTATCTACAAGCATTCCTTTATGATATGATATAAATAAAATAAAATATTTTCAATATCATAAGGGGAAGCTTGTAGGTGGCTGAACTCTAGTAAGTCATTATAGCCACCTATTTGTTAAACATATTTTACGATTATCAATAACTAATTTTTGATTTGTTTTAATCTTTTTATCACAACATCTTAATTTGGGCCATAGATTGTCATTCTTGTATAGCTATAAACTATGATTTTTTAATCCACATTGAATTTGATGATAACAATTGTGATCCTTATTTCATTATGATCACAACTGAGCATGGCCAAATATTTATTCTCATTCAATATATCAAAAGACTAGATGATTTGTTAACTCTTGTTAAATGGGAAAAATAAATATCTTCTATTTGATTATCCTCAATTATAAATCTGTAAGTTTTCTATTTGGACGACAATTATGAATGCTAATGAAGTACCTAAAGTTAAGGGCTTAGGTTCTTGATGACTTTTTGTTTTTAAGATTTATGATTCGATGTTTATTAAGAGAATCACATGTAACGATCCATAATGCATTTTATTGGCCAATTCAGTCTAATGTTGTGAGAACTCAATCTCACATTATAACAAGTATGGGTGGTTTTGTATTTATAAGTATGGACCTATGGAATTATGTGTAGCAAGATATTTTTTGGATTGTGAGAGCAAAAACCTAACATAGTGTTATACCTGTGATTCCATTCATACATATATGCATCCGGGTCTGTTGGATCGAGATGTGACAAATGATAGCAAAGGCTTTTAAATTTGTACACATTCCTCAGGGGATAATATTAAAGGATTAGTTTAGATTCACGATCCCCTCATGAGGATACGTGGGTTAAAGGACGGAAGATTGTGAGAACCTAATTCCATATCAGTAATTATGGGGGTGGTCTTGGACTTATAAGAGTAGACTTGTGGAATTTTGTGTAACAAGATATGTTTTTGGTTGTGAGCAAAAAAACCTAACACAGTGATTCCATGTGCACACACTTGTGTCCGGATCTATTAGGCAAGAGCATGACAGATATGATATTCTCTAATAAGATATTTATATGATAAAATAATTTTAAGTAATAATGACATGTGAAACTTAGTTATTTATCATCTGCATACAAGTACATATGTTTAATTTTCTATATTGAGTTTAATATGTTAGACTTGGGATTTATTTATGATATTTACTTTACTAATAGAGCCTCGCAATCAAGTCACACACTTGATGATCCGTGTTCTCTAATATATGATCAATGAACTTGTTCTTTATACTTAATAAAAGTAATTTTAGAATAAATATATGAGAATCCAACCCCATACTGAAAAGGAATGAGGGTGGTATTGGACATATAAGTGTAGATTTATAAAATCATATGCAATAAGATATCTTTTGGACTATGATGACAAAAGTCTAACATAGTATTATTCCTATAATTCCATAGGTACTCACTCATGTATAGGCCCATTGGGCTTGATTGTGACAAATTATTTTTATTGATCCTTTGGACTTTTAACATCCTTCTATAGTTATGATGTGAGACCCTCTCCTTTGGAGTGTCGAATCAGTCAATGAGTAAAGTCAAATTAATTGGATGATCTAGTTCAGATAGTTTGACCAGTTAACTAGTCAATGTTGACAATTTGATCGTTTGATAGAGTCAATTGACTAGTTCACCGAGTGATGTAAACACAGTCATAGAGCCTATTTTTTGAATCTAAAATATCTTGTGTTGATTGAGTCGCGCGATATGTCATTTCTTGATTTTAGCATGCATATGTGATTTATTTTGTTTTGTGCGCAGATGAGGACTTGAGTCTAGTGGAAAATCATGTTGAGCCTTTGTAACCCATTGTGAGGGTACTGTGCCTATTTTGAGAGGCTGGAGGCCTCTCGGCCTACTTTTTCATCTTTGACCCATTTTCATTTTTATAAAGCCTATTAGTGATTGTAAAGCCCAAAATTGATATTTAAGTTTTTGAAGTATCAATTTAGCTTATTTAGTCTGTGTTGGACTTTTTAAAAAAATCATTCTCATATTTTCAGATTTTCAGATTTTCTAGGTCCCAAGGTATAAATAGCCAGACAAAAATTTAGAAATTTTTTCTAAGTCCCAAGCCCACCTTTGGTTCCACTTATGATTGCATGACACCCATATGAACCCCCACTCCCCAAAATTGATTTTTAATCAAACTTAACCATTGAGCTTTTTTCCTAAACACTTCCTCATAATTTTTCCATGGATTTTCATTGGTAGAAATTGGATTGGAGTGATGGATTGAAGGATTTTCTAATTTTTTCACACTTGTACTTGGTAAGCCTGATTTGGTGTCTTTCTTTGATATTTTTTAGTTCTTTTTGTTAGATTTGATGTTTTCTAAGATTTTTTGTTAGTTTATGTGCCTCGATTACACAGTTTAAGTAGTTATTGGTGGATTAATGGCTTAGGTGCGAGTTGGGCTTTGATGTTTGTGTGATTTTAGTGCTTGAGAGGTATTGTGTTGATGTTGCTAAGTTAATTATAAGTGGTTTTCGCATTTCATTTGTTTTGGAATCGATTCTGGAGGAATCAATGGTGTTTTCATTGAAGGGTTGTTCATTGTTTCCTTCAAGTTCTGTGATGGTTGATCTTTGGTGGTTTTTTGGTGTTGGGTTTTCGTTAAGTGGGAGTTTATAGTGGTTTTGGAGTGGCCTTGAGTCGAGTATCATGGTCCTTTTTATTTGGTTGTTAATTTTTCTTGAGTTTGGTTGTGTTGACTTTATGTGATCTCTTGTGTTCTAGGCGGTATTCCGAGAACTTGTTTAAGGCTATTGTTTCTATAGCCATGGTCTACACTTCATGAGGTGGGAGTCTATCTTTCATACTCATAAAAAGAAATACTTTTGTTTTCTTTAATTAAAATGTGAAAGCATATTTTAGTTTGACTGTGAGGTATCCATTAGTGTTAATGCATCTAAATATCATGTTTAGAGTATGTAATGTGAATGTTATGTTTTGCTTATGAAAATTATATATTTTGATCTATGATGTATATATTGAATGTGTATGAATGTGTATGAATGCATGGTGAGGATGTGGGATTTGTAAGATTTGATGTTTATGGTATGATAACGAATTATTGTGGATGTATCGTGTTGGATTTTTGTTAGGGTGATGGATTTATGCAAATACATGTGAGATGATTGTGTTGTGAGACTTTGAGGGAATTATGTGAAGATTTTGAATGATTTTTATAAGTGAAATAGAATTGTTTGAAAGTGTGAAAAAATCCAAAAATTGTGGCTCTGACACACCCCTTGCTCAGTTCATACAATCATGGTCCCTGATACACCCACAACTAGTTCATACAGCCATGGCCCCCAAACATACCCATGACCAATTCATATAGTTATGGTCCTTAAACACACCGAGTTTACACAACCGTGGCCCCTAACATACCCACTACCAATTTGCACATCCGCGACCCACTAAACCTTATCTAAACACAAACCAACACCTTTTCCAATCTTAATTGAGTATTCTTAAATATTTCTCATGCCTTGATCTTTTAGAACCCTAAGTTTGAGAGGAAGAATTGAGTGATAGGAATTGATCATTGAGTTTTGATTTTGAGTACCATGCATCCTGAGCATAATCTGATCCTTATTTGAGAGATTGATCGATCTGTGAGTTTATTGGTCTTTGTTAACCAATTTTTATTTCTTAATTTCTTTGAGAGTACATTTGACTCCTTACCCTTAAAGATTAAATTGGAATTTTTAAGAAGTTAGTATGGAGATCTTACATGTTTATTCTTTGATATCTTATGGGTGGGGATTCCTATGCCTAGGATTGTTTGTTGACTTTAGTGAGACTGGTGCGGCTTATGAGTGTGAATTCATTCTTCATCTTTCATGTGAGCATGTTTCTGTGAATTCATTGGTGAGAGAGTGGTGTGCATTATCATGCATATATGGTTGTTTGAGTGGACAGTTAGTACGAAGATGAGTGCATTATCATGCATCTGGACCTAGCATTTTCCCGTTGCATAAACTATTTTGTGATTGATGTGCATTTTGAGCTGTTAAAAATACCTATAAGTATATACACCATGTGTACTCTCGGAATTGACAATTCCTTATGCTTGGTCAATGCGAAGGTATGTGAATGAGAATCTTTAGATAGAAGGAGGTCCTCAACCTTGAAGTATGGGTGGTATATGTTATATATTGCTAAACAGGTATACGAGAGATCAAGTGGAGCTAGTCACCTATTTGGAACAGTATGGATGGTAATGTAATTATGAGTTTAATATTATTATATACTTGTGAATATTATCATAAGATATAATATATGTGATACAATGGAAGGGAGAGTGATGTATATTGTTTGCAGTTTTTCTCTACTCGATTCAGACAACATTAGTGGATGGTGTCACATTCCGGACCTAAAAATTTCACGTGACAATTGCTATAGACCCACTATACAAACTGTTATCACATCCAGCAATGCACATAAGTAAACCTACAAGGCTAGAAAAAAGCAACAAATAGCGGAGGAGAAATAATGAGAATGATTTAAAATACAACAACAGATTTAATTATAGTCAACAGTGTCGTCCAGGAAACACCGAATTATGATTTAACTTTAGACACCTAGGACATTTCAATAAAAATACGAATACTCATTTGACTTAATGTATTCCCAATTTACACAACTCGATTTTGACATAACAACACAGCCTAAGAGAATAAGATGTCATGTACATAAAATGCAGGGGGTCTGCAATAGAAATCTTAACTTGGTATTAAGCTATCCTCGATGAGCTAACTGTCTATCTGGGAAGAAAATCGCGGTCATATTCAATCCTTCTATTCCTAGTCAAACACAGATCCAGAGATCTAGCAGAAGTTTTCCAGGTGAGCAGATGAGAAAATATACAAAATAGTTCACATGCAATCACACACTTAGCATACTGACATACTGGCACACCTTCATAGCATCGATGAGTCAATAAGCACAGTCACAATCAATATACGCAGCAATATCAAGAATCTTCAGGCAATCACGACTATGACTAGGTGGCAATAACTCTCAGTCCATGTAGGTCCCAAGAATAGGACTGAGATACATTAGTGGCACTTTATATGACTCCTCATCTGTTTTCTTATTATCTTGTATGATGATTTGATATGTCCTGATGGGAAGTGCATAACACTTGGCCCATACCACTAGCAATGCTGGGGTGATAGGTGATGGTAGCTCCACCTATAGGGTACCCACATGAAGAATTTCTATCATACATTTAGTTAGCACAATTATATATATCCTTTCCCTCCTTATGAGTCCCTCAGCAAGTCCATGCCTCACTACCATACTCAAAGAGTTCTCAAGAGTCGCATAGGTCACCCCATGCTACTGCAATATATGATTCATCTCATGTTTCTAGATGCCACTCAATACATCATGTATACTTCAATAATGCATTTCACACTTCCATACCAAGCATAGCAATCCAAGGCATGCAATACACCATTTCATTTAATAATTCATATGCATTTAAACACATGCAAGATTCCATGTTGTTATTCCATTATAATTTCATTTATTAAATGTATTAATATGATAATTCCAGCAATTCAAGCAAATATGTAAAATAATTTGTTCACTCAAGGGTTTTTCGATGTTTGAAGAGCCCACACTTGTTTGCTAGATCGATTCCTCAAGATCCTGCATCAGTAGGTATCCACCTGCAGACAATGATATCTAAATCTTCAATAAATAATCCTAGATGGTCATAAATACATAAAATCATACTTTTGAACCCTCTACCCGAAGAATTATGATCCTAGACCAAACTTGAGATTAAACTGGGAATTTTCCTTATTTTTCCCAGTTACTCTGAAATTTGTATTATTTAATTAGCCAACTAAATTGATTCCAAATCCTATACATTTAGTACCATTAGACTCCAAATTTAATCTAGTATTTTTTAAAAAAAAAAATTAAAAATTGTTTTTTTTACTTTTTTGGCCATTTTTCCAGTTTTCCATTTTTCTATGATTTTATAGATTCTGGCCAGCCATAGAGCACCATGTGGCACCACCAGGCGATGCCAATCCTAACTCCAAACCTGCCTGAGACTGACTCATGTCCCAATCGAGATGTGCCATGCCTCGTCCGAGCCTGTATTCTCTGTCCTTGAGCAACTTGTCACTTGCCCCATGCAGGCGACATAATGTCTGGTCAGGCGACCACACAACCTGTAATTTGAAGGGACATCGGATGACATGTCGTCCAAGGTCATCTTCAACCTCCAAACGACCAATCTATACCAGCAACCCTAGATTTCCAGAAACTCCACATCTCCTTACAAGCAATAACACTCCCTGAAAACAGTTCTAATACGTAAGTCTCCTAATTCTGAATCAAACCACACTAATATCATCGATTTTAACTAACTAAAATGGTAGATCTATGGAGAAGGGAGTACCCAATTTCTAGGCTTGAAACTTACCAAAATTCGGCCATTAGAAGGCTAGAATCACCACAAGAAGATCACATACTTCATTGGGAGCTTGAGAGGAAGACTTTGGGAGCAGTTTCTGGGAATTACAGAGTGAAATGAATAGTTCATATATGTATGGAAGTTCTCCTTAGCATATTCTATGTTCATCCCGACTGATTTTGGACCGATTGCCTAGTATGAGTATATTATGGCATGTTCATATGATTTTTGATTTATTCACCCATTGGGATACATGAGATATTATTTATTGTTTAATTTGTATAATAGTATGTATTTCCATATGTGAGGTTGCTTTGCACTATAGAATATATAGGTTGTACTAAAACGTGTCTATCACTAAATGTATGTTTTATAATGTTTTGCAGATTGCCTCCCTTCCTCCTTATTTGTATGTGACGTTTCAACTCCTATAAAGGTCCTTATATTCTCAATCCCTGTTGTTTTTTTTTTTTTAGGATTAGCTAAGAGTATTGTCTTGAGCCCTTAGGTTACTGTTTGGAGTCTCTTAGGAGCTAGACTATTGACTCACGTTTTGAGCACTCAGTATGATTAGTATATTTTTTAGATTTGATGCATATTGATTTAATATTCTTATACTTCTCATTTTGGATTGTGTGATCGTTTATATTTTCTTTTATATTTGTACTATTAAGTGTTGTGTATGGCAGGAGGACCTATCAAGTATTTATGAGATTCCTGAGCATGTTTGGATTGTGCAAATATTGTTTGAATTGTGAGTTGGACTATTTGGTTATTATGTGTGTATTATGACGTGTATGTGGCCGTTGGGCCTTGGTTTTTGTATTGAGTCTTGAATTTTTCCTTTTTGCCTCTTTATGTAAAGTCTTTCAATATTAACGTTATGTGTGTTTACTCTGTGTGATTGTGATATTACCTAGTCAGTTTAAAGGAAATGGAATCTTGCTCCTAATTAAAGAAAAAGTTTTAAATTATTTTTATTTTTTGGAATAGAGTTTTGGGAGTTTTACTTGATAAGGATTGTGTGGTTTCAATCAATTCACAAATTGGGCCAAATGATTTACGGTCCCGATTACAGGATGGAGTTCTCATATAGGATGTACTGTTAACAAGTCAGTCAATACTCCGTTGCGAATAGGATAATGTGAGGACCCGCTCTCGGTAAATGGGATCCTCACTGCCGTGTAGTCCCGATTAACCCAACACATGAACCAATCGAAATCACGCAAGGCTCATGTTAACTTTTCAAAACTTTAACCACAAAAAAGCATACCAATTAAAATTTTTATTTTAAATGGAGCATGGCACGTCACATAAGGCACAAAGCAATCAATAGAGTAAGCATACATATACAACAGAAGTCTTCAATCACAATCAACAAGCCATATGGTCCCAAACATGCAACACAATGAATCAATACATACAAGCCCATATTGATCCACACAAAAGTTCCCAAAGCACGCATCTTATAACATAAACTGAAATCTGAGTCATGCATGTATAGAAAATATTGAATCAGGGAAACAAGCCTACAACTAGTCCATAATAAACAACAAAGTCTAAAACAAGCATGTATGTCTTTAGAGTATGAGAATGATAAAACATAAAACATGTCAAGCTTCCAAGACGTGTACGTGCTATAGTCCAGTCTCAAGATCGATACCAGGAAACTCAACCTCAAAGACGAACGACTACCGCTGACGAACTAGCCCTGAAAAGGTCAACAAAAGGGGGTGAGATCAAAGACCTCAATGGAAGTTACAACGTCATAAACATACCCAGTGGAATAAATACATACGAAAAATCAATTATAAATAATTACTTTAAACTCCATAATCATCCATGCATATTAAGCATGCACTCAATGTATATCACAAGTAAGAATGTAAAATGCATGAATTTCAGAACACACATGAAGCACATCCCAATAGGTTTTATAAATCCATAGTACACATCATCGCCACACAGGCTACTATGCCCTAAAAACCTATCAAAGTGGATCACAATGCACTTTCAAGTATCCCCTGCTAATGGGAAACCGAAAGCCCACTGACAGTTAATTTTTTTATTTACAAAATACATATAATCCCCAACTGTCAATATTATCTGAAATCAAGTAAAGAAAACACATTGTCACACTAAATCACCAATCTATACATATATAAACATATAGCCTGCTAAGTCAAAGAAAATTCAGGCACACATATAATATCGAACCATACAACAATATTAGGTAAGCAATATTTCCCTCCGTTGGGATTTCATGTACTTACCTTGCATGGACAAGCATTAACCATCAATTCCAAGTTATTCCTAAAAACACGTATAGATTGCTTTTACATAGAAAACTATACTGCATGAAATGCAAAAAATTACCTAAGGTCACTCATTTAGGGTTGATTAAGGTGTGACATAATATTTATTTGATGTTTGATAGGTTTAGGGTAGGTTTTGAGGTGTCAAAATGGGGTATACGAGCTGTAGGAAAGGTACAGGGACTGCGGGTATCGGCACATGGGCGTGTGGTTCTGGAAACAAGTGGTGTAAAAGAACACTGGGTGAAGTATACGACCATGTACTTTTTTGGAACAGGCCGTATACAAGTACATCACCTGAGTACATGACCATGTACTCTCCTAAACAGGCCATGTAATATTCTTTCCAGAACAGTACACGGATGAGTACTCATACCGTATAAGCTACGCACCCCGAAATTCACTTAGAACGACCCCCAAACGTGCTCAAATCCTTGGGAACCCTCTCCAAGGTTTCTCAGAAATGAAAAATACCTCTGAAGTCACAAAACTCACAAATCAAAGTGATCCAAGCTCAATCAATCGCACCGGTACAATCATCACATCACATACCCTCCCAACATGCAAAAACATGTAACCAACAAGCTTAAGAGTTTAAACATACAGTTAATGCACCCAAAACATGGCAAGCAATTTCGTGAAACTAGTACAAATGTCATTCACAATGCAAGTATAACCTTCATTCAAAACCAAGCAACATTTGTATTTGAATTCAATAAAACAAAACGTTTTCGTGTAAGTAAATGAAACATAAACTTCCACCTCTTGTCATGTAGATGACACTACTGCAATACTCTTTCCCTTATCGACCACTCCAATACTGCCTAAGCACACAAACTGAACCAAAACAACCATAAGCTCAAATTGACAAAAGAACTCAAAACTGAAAACGAACCCTAGGAGACCCTATCCACACTCAAAGTAACTCACATCTCACCCTAACAAAACACTCTCAGCTCATAAATCCAAAAATCTGACCAATGGGCTAAACACCCACTCCACACGCAAGCCGCTCAAGGCTCAAAATCAACACCCAAGCTCAACCAATCACACAGTTGGGTTACTTAGCCCACAAACACATTCCACAACACACAAATCAACAAACCCAAGCAGCTAAACCAACCAATTTCATCAATTAAGCCAAAATCTCAAAACTCTCGAAATTATCAAAATTTCCATCAAAACCTAAAATTCTCACCCACAAATCAGAGTGTTTACATGAAATCTCAACCACCAAACCAGCTTAGAAACATCAAAAGCAACCTAAAGGAACCAAAAATTGACAAAGGAATCGAAGCTTTTGGAACTTACCATGAAATCCCCAAAAATTCCCTAAAACAAAGAACGATCAGATTCCAGCCTCTCGATCCAAAACTATCAGTGGAAATCTATCTTGAGAGGTTAGGAAAGTGTTTAGTGTCAATGCCAATGGTTTTCTTCGAAAGAAACAAAAAAGAAGCGAATAGGTTCTTTAGGTGGAGAGTGGCATGAGAGAGAGAAAGAGGGAAGGGAGAAGGCTGCTGGAGTCCGACACTTAGAAAAATTTCTAAGTGTTGGATCAGGATGATTATTTATAATCTGGGCCTAAAATCATGGAAAATACGAACAAAACTTTTTAAAAACCCGATATGCCCCGAATAGGCCACGAAGGGGTTTAAAACCATAAAACATAAAAAATGAGCTAAATTAATTACTTGGGCTCAAGAAATGATAAATGGGCTAGGAAAATAATAAACTGGCTCAGAATGGGTTTTTCAACCCAAAGTCCCATGGTCGCTCAAAACAGACCAGGAACCGGCCCAAATTGATTTTCACTGACACAAACCTCGGCACTCGATGAAGACCACTCGCTAAGACACCTAGATGCACACCTAGGCTTCCTATGACTATGTCCACCTCACTGGTCAACTCTTGGGTCAAATGGTCAACCTCGATCAAACAGGTCAAAGGCTCACAAAGGATCAAAATCGATCACTCTCACTGTACGATCATGCTAACTAGGCATTCGGAGGGAAGAGTTCCCACATATAAAGTTGTCTAAGCTTTCGGCAATACTTATAGCAGGTAATTTTGAAAAGTAAAGAAATATTCATAAGTGAGACCGATCACTTCCACCATATATGGTTGTGAGAAGGTGTTTTATAGGCTAACCTTCACGCTAGTAACAATGAAGAGGATTATATATTTTGGTTCTTATTGGTTATCTTTCTTTGAGTTTGACCTTGCTTTTATTTGTAGTTCTAAATTCATGGGACCAGTCACTTTCATCATGTATGGTTATGAGCAAGCTCTTACTTTTATTCTCTTTTTTCCTACTTTTATCCTGGCATAATTACCTCTATATTTTACTTTTTATATAAATACCTCTCTCATATTTTTATTCTCTCATAATTATCTCTTACATAAGTAATTTGATTTTTAAAAGTATAGAATAATTGATTGAATAATAAAAGAAATTTTTTAATTCTAATATGGTATGGGAGCACCACAGAAAGATTTACTCTCTCTAAACATAAATAATAAAATATTATTTCTAGTCAATATTTCTGAGGAGGTTGACGTGTAAAGTTATAAGAGTATTTTTGTCTTTAATTTTTATCATAATTGTATCAGTTACTCTTTTTTTCATTCAAATAAATTGATGTTACCTCTCTCTTTTTTTTCCTCTCTTTACTATTTTTTTATTTTTATTTTGACACACAAACTATAACATGTCAAAGATAACATTATATATGCTACCTTCAGCATGTCATATTGACTATTGCATGCTAGAAAATAACGTTGGGTATGTTACCTTCATCATGTCACAGTGAATATAACATGTCGAAGGTAAAATTGAGTATGTTACAAAAGACATGTCACAATTAGTGTGACACACCCTTTGTAACTTGCCTTATGTTACATAAGACATTTTACACTACGTGTATCACAACTCATGTACACACCCTTGTAACATAGAGAATATATACATCCCATAGCGTAAGATGTGTGCATACCTCCTGAAACATTAGGTGTATACACACCCCATATAACATAGGATATATACACCCCTATGTTAAATGGGATGTGTATATATCATATGCTACATGAGTCAGTGTAATATGACTTATGTAACATAGGACATGTTACAGAGAGTGTGTAACACTAATTGTAACATATCAAAGATAGCATTGGATATGTTACAGAGGGTGTGTCTGATGACCTATGTTTAGCATTGGTTATCTGTGATTTTTTTGGTTTATTTTATATTTTTATAGAACAATTGGATTGTTAAATTGGATACTTTTTATCGTTTGTTGAGTGTTGTGGTTGAGCAGGTCTTAGTATAGTATTGGCAATAAAAGGGAGCCATTTCAGATGAAAAACGATGCTAGAACAATCATTGAAATATATGTACCTGTGAAGGGAACAGACCGGTCAAACCATCTTAACCTACTAATTGGTTCAACAAAACCCAAGATGCGAAGGCTTACAGACCGATCGGTGGTACGAGATAAAGATGATCAAATACAAGACAAAGATGATCACATACGAGATATAGACTATCAACTTATTTTTAGCATAAAATAGACGTCAGAGTTGTATTATTTTTCATCGAACACTTTACGTATTCAAGTCTTTTCTTCAGAACGTGTCCTTGATCCGTTAGTGATAAATATAACGGTATTTTTTATTTGAGTTTTAAGTAATGCCAAGACTATTAGGATTAATTCTTTCTCTTCATCTTTTGCAATCTTGATTTACTGACGTAAAACTGGGATTCAAATCTGTTGTGTTCTGATTACAAGTTCTTAACCCTATTTCTAATCTTAACTAATTAACAAACCTATCTAGTTTGTTTGCAAGCGAGTCTAAATTGATTTAGAAGAACAATTAAACTGCGACAATAGATAAGAAGTCCTAGGACAATTGCTGAAACTTGGTAGAATAGAAATATATCTGCATAACCAATGGTTCACATTGATTTGAGAAAAACAATTCAGAAACTTAATTATCATTGGAATATAGTTAATTGGGAGTCTGAATTAAGTTTTAATAGTCTGGAAAGATATTATGGGATGAAAGATAATCAAGAACAGATGGAATTGAACAATTGTTGGAATAATTTCCAAATTATTTGAAAACCCAAACTTTAATATTAGCTGGTAACTTAGGTTTTAAAATTAGTTTAATTACATTTCTTATTCGTTTCATTTAACTAGTGTGACGACCCAAATTCCTAACTATTACTATTTGCTTCGATTAAGGTCATCACCGCCGTGAAACCCAAATAAGCCTAAATGACACCTAAAACCTATCTGAATCTCACCAGGCTTATCATTAACTTCCGAAGTTTAGCATGTTTATTTTAATGTTTAACAATAATTGGAGCATGATATTGGACACACATTCTTGTAACATACGAAGTAAATAAAACATCATCGGAAGTTTTTAGACTAAATCATTGGGTTCATAACACACAAGTCCCATAGGGATCCAAACAATTAGCAAGAAATCCTCCAACATATTTCAGAAATAGCAAGCAAAGGAGGGATCTGAAAATAAACCAGAAAGTAGCCCAATCATTCATGTTATATGCGCAAGTAAACAAGGATCAAGTATGCAAATGTGATGCGATATCGCCCCTCCGTGCAGCCTTGATCTCACACACTGGTACCACAGACAATGGATGTACCTAAGCTTGAAAAATAGTAAAAACAACGGTATGAGATTACAAGAATCTCAGTAGGGTCACAACATCATAAGATCTACAGAAACCCTAAACACAAATCTCCCAATTCACATTAGATCATTCCTAAACAACTAAAGGGGATCACACAATTCAAGAATCAATCAAAAAGAGGTTAGGGCTGAATCTATGGTTGAGGGAGGACTACAAACACTTCCGAAAGATCAGACGTACATAGATAGGTAGAACTCATCAGATTACTCTCAGTAATGAAGAAGCAAAAGGCCATGTCCTTCCACCTGTGTTGTCCAAGACTTACTACACAAAGGGTAGA
Source organism: Passiflora organensis (assembly GCA_019739055.1). Taxonomy (NCBI): domain Eukaryota; kingdom Viridiplantae; phylum Streptophyta; class Magnoliopsida; order Malpighiales; family Passifloraceae; genus Passiflora; species Passiflora organensis. The sequence continues at coordinate 211,893 of JAEPBF010000116.1, read as the reverse complement.
TGGTTAACACACAAACTAATCAGTAAGCCTATTCATCTCGCCTCGCAAGGACAAGTCGTCTTGCCACAGACAGACAAGTCTTCCCTAGCCACACACGGACTAGGGCATCCCAAACCTCGAAAGGATAAGGGCTTCCTGCCTCGCAAGGACAGATAACCAGCGCGCACATGCTGGGGTTTGCCGCCCATACAACTCCCATACAAGTAAGAACCTCTCCTCTCCCTAGGAGCATCAGCGCTTACCCCGAATGGCCACCGAAAAAGGATCCTGACACACAAACACGTATAAGCACACACAGGCAAGTACACAGTATAATACCAAAACAGGGTATCCTCAATCATGTCAGAACACAATCAGCATATTCAATTCATATAACATATGCAACGCAGGCACTCAATACCTAACTCAGGGGTTCGATATAGCCTATGAGATCCATATCTCATTCCGAATTTCATACTCTCACTCTATAATCCAATCGCATGCAATACAACAACGGCAGGTAACAAAAACATCAAGAAAATAACAGGGGTCTCTGGAGAAACCGATGAGGCATAGATCCTACCTCTCTTGTCTCTGAACAAGAAGCTACTCCTTTTCCTTTATTAGATAATTCTGAACCACCTATATTATCACCAGGCAAAGACGAAAACAAACTAAACATGCATATTCAATAATCAATTGAATACCCTATTTCCTTACCAATACCACTCACCAAACCAATCAGAAACCAGTGATCAGATACTACAGGTGCCTCCCCCTTGGATGTGTGATGTGATAGCCAGGAACTTAACAAGATTCAACCTGAATTACCATTCCAATTAACTATGCAAATTTCATCGCCGATTTTCAACTTAACCTTAGACAAGAAAATATTTACGTCCAAACAACAAAAGATATATGGTTGGAAAGATAATGAAAATATATTTCAAGCAAGCTATTATTTTTAGGGATCTGAAAAACTATGAGAGAGTTATGTTATTTTGAAATTCAAGAAGATTTGGCGAAAACCTAATTTCCCTGCCGATTTTCAACTTATCTTTAGAGAAAGAAATACTAACCTCATTAAAAAAAACCAAATAATTTTTGAAAGAAGATGAAGAGAGCTTTCCAGCAAGCTATTATTTGTAGAGATATAACAAACGATGAAAGAGTTATGCTATTCTGAATTTCAAGAAGATTTGGCAGTGCCGCTGAATTTCAACTTAACCTTAGAGAAAGAAATACTAACCTCCTGATGAAAAACAAAATATGGTTGGAAATAGGATGAAGAGAGCTTTCCAACAAGCTATTATTTTCAGGGATCCAATGAACGTTGAGAGAGTTATACTGGTTTAAAGTTTCAGCGAATTTTGGTGGCTATAGAGAGGTATAGGGTTTTAGGCTTATACGAATTTTGTATGTTTTCTATGAATGATTTTTGTGGGGTTGGCTTCCTATTTATAATGAATGGGTATAGAATTATGATTACTACTTTTAATCAGTTTATCAAAATAACATAATTTACCAGATAATTAAACTCTTTAATTATCTTCCCCTACTTTTAGGGATTTTAATCTCTAAAGCAATTATCTATCTATAAGGACTTAGATTAAAAGGAATTTAAAACAGAATTAACTACTAAAGAATCTTACCAATTTCGGCCATCACACATCCTTTCCTTCAGGGAAAAAATTGTCTTTTAACCTACACTAGCTTCTGGACTTCTAAGACTCAAAATTCAAGGTCTCAAATCCTCCCCTCCTTATAAAAATTTTGTCCTCGAAATTTTTAACATAAATACCTAATCAAACAGGTTAGGAATTTTTACACGCATAGATTCCTCAGTCTCCCAAGACTGTTCCTCAATTTCACCATTACGCCAAACAACTCGTACCATAGGCATGCTTCGACTGCTAAGCTGTCGAACTGACCGATTTAGTATGGCAACAGGTTGTACGGGATAGGATAGGTCTTCAGCAACTTCAACTAGCGGTTCTTTAAGCACATGAGCAGGATCTCGTATATACTTTCTTAGCATTGAAATATGAAATACGTTGTGAATTCTTTCCATATTTGGAGGTAGTACAAGTCGGTATGCAACAGAGCCGATTCTTTCGACAATGTCCTATGGACCAATATAGCGAGGTGCTAACTTACCTCGCTGCTGAAAACGTAGGACTCCTTTCCATGGGGCGACCTTCAAAAATACTTTGTCACCTACCGCAAATTCTAGCTCCGTTCGTCGATTGTCGGCGTAGCTTTTCTGTTGATCCTGGGCTGTTTTTAGCCTTTGTTGGATCAAGCTTAATTGTTTTGTTGCTTGGTCAATTAATTCCGGATTTTCTAGGTGTCTCCCGCCTACTTCATTCCAGAAAATGGGAGTTCTGCAACGTCTTCCATATAGTGCTTCATAGGGTCCCATATCGATGCTTGCATGAAAACTATTGTTGTAAGCAAATTCTGCCAATGGCAGGCATCGATCCCAACCGGTTTGTTGATCCAATACACTCACTCGTAGCATGTCTTCGAGTGTCTGAATCATTTTTTCTGATTGACCATCGGTCTAGGGATGAAATGTTGTACTGAAATTCAATCTTGAACCCAGTGCATTCTGGAATTTCTCCCAAAATCGTGAAGTGAAAAAAGGGTCACGATTTGAAACAATAGAAACTGGTACTCCATCTAATCGAACAATCTCTTCTAAGTAACGAACTACCAATTTTTCTGGTGTATCTATCACACGTATAGGAAGAAAGTGTGCAGATTTCGTCAGTCGATCCACGATCACCCAAATGGCATTGTATCCTCGCTGCGATCTAGGCAAACCGGTCACAAAATCGATTGTGACGTGCTCCCACTTCCATTCTGGAATCGGAAGTGACTGAAGTAGACCAGCGGGTCTTTGATGTTCGATCTTTACTTGTTGACATATGAGGCATCGGGCAACGAATTCAGCAATGTGACGTTTCATATTTGGCCACCAATACTGCTCCTTCAAATCTCGGTACATCTTAGTGCTTCCAGGATGAATAGCGAACTTTGAACTATGTGCCTCTGATAGAATAAGGTTACGAATATCAACATTTTGTGGAACACATACTCGGTTTCTGAAGACTAGTACTTCGTCATCTCGTATTCTGAAATCACGAACTATGGCATCAACACCATCAGCAAGTTGCTTCCGAATTTCAGTAAATTTCGGATCCTCTAATTGTTGATTCCGGATTTCTTCAATTAAGGTAGGTGCGACTTCGATTCGTGCCAACAATGAACCAAAGAAATCGGTGCCAAGATGCACACGATTAGTTTTCAATTCCAACATCATCGGTAGGTAATGGGTGCGCATATAGGCCAAAACTGATGGGGAAGGAGGATGAAACTTTCGACTCAGGGCATCAGAAGTACACAGGCAGGTAGAACTCATCAGATTACTCTCGGCAATGAAAAAGAAAGGCCATCCCTTTCCACCTGTGTTGTCTAACGCTTACTGCACAAAAGGTAGATGGTTAACACACAAACTAATCAGTAAGCCTATCCATCTTGCCTCGCAAGGAGAAGTCATCTTGCCACACACGGACAAGTCTTCCCTAGCCACACACGGTCTAGGGCATCCCAAACCTCGCAAGGATAAGGGCTTCCTGTCTCGCAAGGATAGGGTTCCGGCATCGCAAGGACAGATAACCAGAACGCACATGCTGAGGTTTGCCGCCCATACAACTCCCAGACCAGTAAGAACCTCTCCTCTCCCTAGGAGCATCAGCGCTTACCCCGAATGGCCACCGGAAAAGGATCCTGACACACAAACACGTACAAGCACACACAGGCAAGTACACAGCATAATACCAAAACAGGGTATCCTCAATCATGTCAGAACACAATCAGCATATTCAGTTCACATAACATATGCAACCCAGGCACTCAATACCTAACTCAGGGGTTTGATATAGCCTATGAGATCCATATCTCATTCCGAATTTCATACTCTCACTCTATAATCCAATCGCATGCAATACAACAAGGGTAGGTAACAAAAACATCAAGAAAATAACAGGGGTCTCTGGAGAAACCGATGAGGCATAGATCCTACCTCTCTTGTCTCTGAACAAGAAGCTACTCCTTTTCCTTTATTAGATAATTCTGAACCACCTATATTATCACCAGGCAAAGACGAAAACAAACTAAACATGCATATTCAATAATCAATTGAATACCCTATTTCCTTACCAATACCACTCACCAAACCTATCAGAAACCAGTGATCAGATACTTCAGGTGCCTTCCCCTTGGATGTGTGATGTGATAGCCAGGAACTTAACAAGATTCAACCTGAATTACCATTCCAATTAACTATGCAAATTTCGTTGCCGATTTTCAACTTAACCTTAGACAAGAAAATATTTACGTCCAAAAAACAAAACATCTATTGTTGGAAAGAAGATGAAAAGATATTTCCAACAAGCTATTATTTGTAGGGATCTGACAAATGATGAGAGAGTTATGTTATTTTGAAATTCAAGAAGATTTGGCGAAAACCTAATTCCGCCGCCGATTTTCAACTTTCCTTTAGAGAAAGAAATACTAACCTCATGACAAAAAACCAAATATTTTTTTAAAGAGGATGAAGAGAGCTTTCCAACAAGCTATTATTTTTAGAGATATAACAAACGATGAAAGAGTTATGTTATTCTATATTTCAAGAAGATTTGGCAGTGTCGTTGAATTTCAACTTAACCTTAGAGAAAGAAATACTAATCTCCTGATGAAAACCCAAAGATGGTTGGAAATAGTATGAAGAGAGATTTCCAACAAGCTATTATTTGCAGGGATCCAATGAACGATGAGAGAGTTATGCTAGTTTAAAGTTTCAGCGAATTTTGACGGCTATAGAGAGGTATAGGGTTTTAGGCTTATACGAATTTTGTATGTTTTCTATGAATGATTTTTGTGGGGTTGGCTTCCTATTTATAATGAATGGGTATAGAATTATGACTACTACTTTTAATCACTTTATCAAAATAAGATAATTTACTAGATAATTAAACTCTTTAATTATCTTCCCCTATTTTTAGGGATTTTAATCTCTAAGGCACTTATCTATCTATAAGGACTTAGATTAAAGGGAATTTAAAACAGAATTAACTACTAAAAAATCTTACCAATTTCGGCCATCACACATCCTTTCCTTCAGGGGCAAAATCGTCTTTTCACCTGTACTGGCTTCTGGACTTCGAAGACTCAAATTCGGGGTCTCACAACTAGAATAGTAAATTAGGTGAATTGATTAGTTTTAAATGTCTTTCCCTGTGGGATTGATACTTGCTCTTTTGAACTATATTACTTGTTACCAGTCATGCTCTTGCGACTAAAGGTAAATTCAATTTATGCTAACAGCATCACACTGGCTATGACATGCCTTCTGTAACATATCCAATATTACCTTCAATATGTAATAGTCAATTTGACATGTCAAATGTAACATGTTCAATGCTAGATTTAGTATGTGACATTTAGTGTGACATGTCAAAGGTGACATATCCAATATTACCTTTAACGTGTGATAGTCAATGTATTTTGGGACTGGGATGGCCCATTGTCGGTGTTCTTTTGTAATCGAAGATTTTACAATAAGTTTTTATAAAATTAGTTTTTTTTATAAATAGATTTATTCAAAATTTATCAAAATAGATATTAGTCAAATCAAAATATACTAAAAATCAATTAAAACCAGAATAAAATACTAATATTCGAGACTAATTTAATTCAAATTTTAAAAATTTTGGTTCGGTGTTTTATTGTTGATTTGGATATAAAGCATGTCTTTTATAACAACCTAATATTACTTTTAGTATAATTCACTTTGACATAATGAATATAGCATACTTAATGTTGCTTATACATAATGTGAGACCCCGTCCTTTTGAGAGTCTAGTCAGCACTTGTATTCAGTCAGATTTTTCGGATTGGTCAGATTGAGTGAGTTGACCAAGTGATTGTCAGAGTTGACCATTTGACCGTGTGACCTGGACATAGTCATAGAACCTAAGTGTCAAGTTTAGGATGTCTAAAACGTCATGTCATTGGTGGTGTGTCGATAATTTTCACGGCATGTCGTTTCGGAATTTTAATGTGCATTAGATTAATTAGTCGATTGGTGTGTTGTTCGAGGCTTGAGTCCAAAGGATATACCATATTTTACTCTTTTGACCCACATATAAGTTTTTGGAGGCTCGATTTCGGTTCTCGAGCCCAATTACGTTTTGAAAGCCTGATTTTCATATTTTGAGCTTTTAAATTTTATTTTGGCCCACTTGGGGGCATATGTGAGTCATTTTATAATTATATCAGATTTTGAGATTTTTTTTTTAAAAAAAAAAGTCCAAAGTCAAAGTCAAAGAAGCCAAAATTCCAGAACTGCCCTCAATTACTTTTTCCTTTTCTTTTTGCACGTGAGTGGGCAGAACCTTTTTTCCCCCATTCTTCCCCATTTTCCTTTTGCCGAGAGATTCTCCCAAACCCTCAAAGCTCCCAAACCTTCAAAGCTTCATTTTCTCTTCAAATTAAGGAGTGGGTTTTGTTTCAAAAACTTAACCTAATCTCTCTCCCTCTTTTGTTCAGGTAGTATGATTATTTATGATTATTTTGCCTTAATTAAAGTAATTTTTGTAATTTTGGATTTTGGTGGTTTATGTTTAATTTCTTCATTTTCTTTTTTGATTTGTGGTTGATTTCACATGCTTAGATGTTCATTGTTATCGTCTAATACCTTAGTTTGCTTGAAAACATCATTTGATCCATGATTGATCATTTTGAGTATTCGATGGCATTTTGGTAAATTCGGGAATTTTGTGTTTTTGATGAATTGGATGAAATTGGTTGATGTCATTGCTTGAGTTAGGTTGTTTGTGTGTTGTAGAGAATGTTTTTCAATTGAGGAAACCAATTTTGATGTTGGCGGAGCTTGGAATTGGGATTTGAGCTTAGAATTGATTGAGTGTGTGAAGGGGTTCGTTGTTTTTCTTAAGGAATTGAGTGGTTTGAGTTTCTAGAGGTTGTATTGAGTGATTTGGGACTTAGAGTGAGTGTTTAAGGGGTCTCTTAGGTTGTTTTTAATTCTGGTCATTTTTCGAGTTTATTATTTTCGGCTTTGTTCTTAGTGTAGTTTTGTGTGCATGATTGTTTAAGTGGTACTTCGGTGACCGATAAAGGCAAGGGCTTAGCATTTGAGTCGTCGGCGCGTCAAGAGGTGGGAGACTATGTTTCATTTACATGCACGAAAATATTTTATTTTATTAATTAAAATTGGTAAATGTTTGTTTTTGAATGGAGGCAATATGTGCATTGATGAATGATTTGGCATGCTAGGTTCATTATTGATTTGGCATGCTTGAGTTGATGCATGTTATTGGATATTGATGTATTCTTGTGAGTTTACGATATATGAGATGAGCATGATGCCTTGGGCATGTTTTGTTGTTCTTGGATTTTGAGTTGATTGGACTTATTCTGATAAAGCATGTTTGGGGCCGTATAGCTTGTTGTGTGTGAGATTAAGACTTCCGTTGTTTGTAATTATACTCCGTGATTGATTTTGTGGTGTCGAGATGTTTGTCTAAATACATGCTCTTTTTTTTTAAAGAAAGTGGAAAGTTTCAAATTTACATGTGTCCTTATATAATTTCTGAATTTGTTTTGAGAGTAAGTCATTGTGTGGTTTTGATTGGGTCACGAGTTGGGCCAATTGGGACTGCACGGCGGTGAGGATCCCAATTACTGGGTTCGGGTCCTCACACATAAGATAGTGAGTGTGTCAGAATAAAAAAATAATAATAAAGAGAATAGAGAGATAATTAGTATTTCAGAATAAAAAAATAAAAAATAACAAAGAGAGAAAACATCAGTTTATTAGAATAAGAAATTTAAAAATATATATATAATTATGACAAAAATTAAAAGACAAATATATTTTTGTAACTTTACATCCCGCTCAATAGTGCTAACTAAAAGTAATATTTTATTATCTATGTTTAGAAAGAGTAAATATGAGCACCTTAGAATAATCCGAAGAGTTGTTATGAGAACCAACTAAAAATAATACATAGTTGTTTGAACAACAGAGGAGTTGGATGCATGTTCCCTAGAACACAGTACGTATGTGTTGTTACGAGAATATGTATACACAGAATATAGGATACGATTCTTAGAATACAAGATGAGTACACAATTTGTATATACATGATGTGAACACAGTGTATAAAATTTAAAAAAGTTTATACACTCAAAAAATAAATATGACGTAGTAAAAATATTAGTGTCGTCTACTTTATTGGAGGAGCATCGTAAAACTACCCCGTTTCATGTGGTGGCGTTTAAACAGTTGTTGGTTCTTCCTCGCTTGAGAGCATGTCGCTGCTAAAATGCACAGTAAAATGTTGTCATTTCTCGTAATAAAGAATATGTGTGGTTTAAATTATAAAAAACAAAGTGTGGTTGAGTGGAAGAGGGCAATAAATGAGTTTGGTGGTTGAAATTAATCGATGGAAGAGTGGGAGTGGTTGGATTGGGACAATTTATTATCTGGCAAGAGACCGTTTGTAGTTGTGCATTAAAGTGAAGCGTTAATGAAATCATGAGATATGATTTATTTGATTGTCATGTCATTTAGTCTTGGGAAAACAAATGTGTTTACTAGTTACTACTACCCCATTGTCACGGAATGGCTGCATCCACCCACCCCTGCAGGACCCTTCCCAATTAATGCAGGGTTCACATATCCGACTCGGGTTTTTTTATTTTTTTACTGGAATTACAATATTGCAAGCATCATACTAAAATTTTGTTCTCCAATATTTGCTTTAAGTAACAGGCAGGGAAGATCCTTGGTTGGTGTTTGCCGCTGGGGATGATGCTCTGTATTGTAGGTAGATGCCCTTCACGAAATCCAAGTATTCCTGAATTTCTCTACGTGCATCAATCTCCACCCTGGATCGCAGCACCGTCGGTATGAACAACCACACCGCAGTAGCCAGCACGAAAGCCACCACCAGTGGTCCCGTTACAACTGTTGGCAGCTGCTTCACTTTACCTTTCACTGCCCTCTTCACGCTGAGTTCTATCGCTACACACAACCCGTGCAAGAGAAAGAAGCAGATCATCTGCCCCGTCGGCATCTGGCGTCCCAGGTGGTAGAAAATCAGCTCGTGCATGATGCCCGAGACTAAGAATGTCACCATCATGGCCACCAATTGGGCCCTCTCTTTCCCTATCACACCAATGCAACAAGACCGGACGGGAGAGTATACAGTGGGGTGTAGGATGGTGGTGACCATCAGGTTCCATCTTTTGCTCCAAAAGTCCTGCAATGAGGTGGCTAAGTATGGGCTGTCGAACTGAGGATCCAGTTCCACGTGTAGCGCGTTTCGAACGATGCTTGCGATGATTGCTAACATAATTTCCAGAATAAAATAGATGTGAATCAAGTAGAGCAACAATATGAACTTTCGAGGAAAATACTGTTCCTTGGTGTAGATGAAAACAAACATAGACAACAGCAGTAATTTGGGGGCATAGCTTCGTGCAGACCTTTTGGCAATTTCCTTGTATGGGCTGTCCTGGGTTTTGTCTTTGGAAACACTGGTGTGACGCTGAGGAGAGTTTGAATCAAGTGTTTCTTGAATCTTGATTGGAAGACAAGTTACGGCTATGAAGCGAGGCAAAGTTAACGGCGGAAGGGTCGATAAAGGTCCTTTACCACAGGCAAAGAGAAGGAGCTTGAAGTTGGCAAGCCAAGCTAGGAAGAAAGAAGTGGGACCTCTAAGATGCAAGGTTCTGATTCTGAGGGGAATGACAAGAAATAGACATATGACTGGGAGGAAGGCAATGAGTCTGGAAATGCCTGTGGGGGTGAATTTAGCCACAGCTCGAGAGTAGGAGATGGATGCCAACGCTGATATCCATACCATGAGGAAGTTGTTGATATCCATATCCATTTTTCCAATTTGAGCTTGGAGGAGAAACAAACCAGAGATTGATGAGGGCGTGGAGGGTGTGGGTGTGTGTGTGTGTGTGTCTCTCTCTCTCTCTCTCTCTCTCTCTCTCTCTCTCTCTCTCTCTCTCTCTCTCTAGACTACATACCCCGGTAGGGAATCTCCATCGTTCTAGTCTTTGAATGCATGATGGATGACTTCTAACATTTATGATGCACTGTGAATATACGTATATGGTGAATCTTATTTGTATGGCCATGACTAATTATTTGTATTTCTTATTTTTTTCAAATAGCCGCCACCACTCGGCACAAAGCCAATGACATTTGGCCTGGCATTCACTTACGGCTTCTGTCCTTGTTTGTCTTTTCTTTCTTTGTCTAGTCTTTCTGCCTTGCACGATGATGTCCCTGTTAAGACTGTCATGCTTTTGTTTTTGTTTCCATGCACGCTCCTCCCACAAGGAAAAACAAGCTTGTCGGAGTCCAATTACGCCTCTTCGTTGTTTTTTTGTGATTGGACAGCTGTTTTGGATCTGCGATTGGATATCTAAAGGATATAAAAGTATTATTATTTAATACCAAATAAATTAATTTATTATCAAATTAAATAAAGATCTTATTATTAAAAAAGTTAATATAATCATTATTTATTTATTTATTTATTTTAATTTCAATAAAACAACCGATAGACCCCTCTTGCAATGACACAAAAGGAAAAAACAATTAGCTGACAATATTCATCAAAAATTTAATGATAAATGTAAAGATCCAAAATGGCACGCCATTTGTGCTACATACAATCCTGATTAACTTAATTGGTATATCAATGGTGATCATACAAGGTTGATTTATGATTAATTTTTTAAAATATTCGTTAGATATGCATATAAATTTGATTCGATTTATTGCTCATTTCATTACTCAAGAAAATGATCCATTAAATTCTAAAATACAAAAATGATCTTATTAATTAAAACAGATTTAAAACATCTCATGCAACCAAACCTTTTAAAACAACAAAGCAAACATTGTTTTTTTTCATACTAAAACACCATCATTATATCTCATCGCACAATATTAATCTATCAAAAGTGCCACATTGGCCATATGCCTATAACATGCTGAATGCTACAAAAGCATCAATAAATATACAAATATAAAGTCAAGAGATAACATGTCAAAAGTGGTGCAGTATTCTAGCATATAGCAATAGAAGAGATGCATAGCTCTCAAAGGTTTGACCGTATATAATGGACTAACCTTAAAAAAACAACAATAGAGGGGGTGTGAGATCTCTAAAGACCTTAGTAAGAGTCTCAATATCATACTTAGTCTAACAAGAATGAAAACTTCAAGCAAAGCATTTATAAATATAGTTAGTTTCAAAACTAGTGATACAATCCTAAATATATATGTGAATAACCAATTATCATGATATACATACGTCGTGCATAATAAATCAATTAAATATATGTGAGTCTATATAAATAGATCTAATCATTAAATTCAATCATATAATAAATTATTTCTTACTACTCACGATACATGGGGAAACTATCCCAAACATGTTGACACGGATTAGAATATACTCCATGGTCACCATGATCAATAATGGGGAATGGTATCCTTGAAGGTTGTGGTTAATTTCTTTCTTTAAAATATGCAACCCCTTAACTAATATTATCCATATACAAAGATAAAGGTTATCACGCCTCGTACCCCATGGTGACGTTATAACCTCAGTCATATACCATCCATATCTCTCACTAATTCCTTTAAGTCAAAGATATAAATACTATGCAAGACTGTAAGTTTGTGAGAACCTACTCCTGGTAAATTGGATCTTCACCGTCTTGTAGTCTCGATTGACCCAATAAGTGGATAAATCAAAACCACACAATACTCACGTTAACTTTTCAAAACAAAATTCTCAAAATCGCATACAAATTTAAATTTTTCCTTTTAAATGGAGCATGACACGTCACATATTACACTCGACACAAAATATTCAACGGACTCCGCAAACACATACATCGGAAGTCTTGATTCATATACAACAGGCCACACAGTCCCAAACATACAACACATCGAGTCCATACACACAAGCCCATACGGATCCACAAAAGTGTCTAAGGCACGTATCTCATATCACAAACTGATATTCAAGTTATACATGTATATCCAATATCAATATTTAAAAATCAAGCCCATAAGGGGTCCATAACAAACAACATAATCAGATTAAATCACACATAACACAAGCGTATGAAAATTATAAAACATAAATATGCCGAGCCTCCAAGACATGCAAGTGCAATAGCCCAGCCCTATGACCAACACTAGGAAATTTGACCTCAAAGACGAATGACTACAAGCACATGAACTGGCCCTGAAAAGATCAACAAGATGGGGTGAGATCAAAAGATCTTAGTGGTAGTTACAGCGTCATAAGTATATCTGGTGGAATAGAGGCATACAAATAACACAATTATGAAACAATTGGTTGAAATACAATTATCGTCCATACGTTCTAACCATACACTCAAGGAATTTCATAAACTATAATACATGAATTGTAAAACACACGTAATAAGGACCAGCCTAATAAGTTTCATAAATTCACATCACACAACATTGTCAAGCTAGCTACTGTGCCTAAAAAATCTTTTGAGACGGATTATAAAACACTCTCAAGTCACCCCCGCTAAAAGATAACTGAGAGTCCACTGGCAATTAAATTTTTACTTTAAAAATACGTATAAAACCTCTACTGCGAGCGTTATCCGAAATTGAGTGGAGCAAACACACTATCGCACTCAATAATCATTCCATAAATATACATATACATACAACCTGCTAAGTCTTGGCAAATTTAGGAAGCTCGCTATGTCTTAGCAAATCTGGGCATAAACACACAATCCATTCATACAACAACATAAGAAAGTTAGCATTCCTCTCAGTTACAATTCTGTATACCTACCACGCATTGGCCAAGCGAAATCGTCAATTCCAGGTTGCACCAAGGAAAATACTAATAACGAATCTTTATAAAAAAAATAAAACACATGAAATGATCAAGCAAACATCCAACACTTCTGGTTTCCACAACCTCAAGACATGTTTTTCAAGACCTCACAATTCTCATAAATGTATGACAAAAGGTTATACTCATCACTTGGTTTCACTCGGAACGAAATTGGACTTAATCTGGAAATCTAATACAGACTGACCGGTCCGCGTACCTTGACCGATCGATCAGTGGACATTCACCAGGGCATCAGACAAGGTCCGACCGGTCGGTGTACCATAATTAACTGGTCGGTGTACTATAACTAACCAGTCAATGGGCTCTTGGCATGAGTTCTCACATGCACCGACCGGTCGATGTACTGCAATTGACTGGTCAGTGGGCTCTTGGCAGGGATTCTTATAAGCACCGAGCGGTCAGTGTTTCTCAACCAGCCGGTCAGTGGATTCTTAGTAGGGATATTCACTTAAGTCATTTTATGGGATTCTCACTGGTTTTCTCTGAAGTTTTGGGTACCAAATTCTCACCCAACCTAATCACTCTCAACACAAACTTCCCCAACACAATATGCCCACCAATCAAGGTCTCAAATCCAAGAACACACTCTCAATTCAAAGGTTTACACTCACCAAGGATGCATCAAAAACAATCAGCATATGCATAAGTGGTAGTAAATACAACTGATGCATAAATCACATGATAAACACACAATGAACCTAGCATGATCATCATTCATAATGCACGTAGAGCCTTTATTTAAAACCAAACATTTATCACATTTTAATTCCACAAAATAAAATACTTTCGTTTAAACGAATAAAGCGTAAACTCTCACCTCTTGTCATGCAGACGACAATGCCTTTGCCCTTATTGACTACTCCAGCACCGCCTAAGCGCACACACACAATAATAATAACGAATCAAACACAAATGAATGGAAATAAAAAAGATGAAAACAAGCCTAAAGACCCCTTAAACACTCAACTAACTCACCTCTCACCCTAGCAATACACTAAACTCACAAACCCAGCAATTCAAACTAAAAGATGAACCATCCTCTTCTTATACATGCCACTCATAGCTCACAATCAAGATCTAAGCTCAACCAACAACATAATTGGGTTCCTCAACCCACAAACATCATCCACGAAAGACAATCAATCAAACTTAAGTAAGAAAATCAACCAACTCCAACAGTTACATTAACACCATAAAAATCTAAAAATTACCAAACATGCCATCAAAAACTCTAATCACACACACATAAATCAATTGATGTTTCCAGGCAATCCAATCCATCACACTATCTTAGAAACATCAAAAGCAATCTAAAGGAACCAAAAATTGACTAAGGAAACAAGGGTTTAGAGCACTTACTACAGAATCTCCAAAAATGCCCCAACACTAAGAATAACAAAAATCGGCTCCTCGATCTAAAACTAATAATGAAAATCAATCATGGGAGGTTAGGAATCTGTTTAGGAAAAATGCCCAATGATTTTCTTTGGAAGAAAATCAAAGGAAGAGGGGTTAGGTTCTTTGGGACAGAAGAGAGAGGGGTTAGCGTGAAAAAGGGAAAGAAAGGGTTGAGCTGCAGGTGTCCAACACTTAGAAAAATTTTCTTTGTGTTGGTTTGGGCTGGTCTTTTATACTCCATGCCCAAAATTCCGAGAAAACCTGACACAAAACGTTTTAAGGCCCGATAAGCCCCGAATGGGCCACGATGATATTTTAAACCATAAGATATCATAAATGGGCTTTAGTTAACTATTTTGGCTCAAGAATAAAAAATGGGCTCAAAAAATGATAAATGGGCTCAAAACAAGTTTTTTGGCCCAAAAGCCCACGGTTACTCAAAATGGACTCGAAACCGGCCTAAATTGATTTCCACTAACTCTAACCTAGACACTCGACCTAGATCACTTGGTCAGACACTTAAATGTACACCTAGGCTTCCTACGACTGTGTCCACCCTAATGGCCAACTCTAGGCACTCGGAGGGATGAGGTCTCAAAATTTTAGAAAATTCCTCAAAAAAATTCAATTAGTTATCCTAAAAGCATTTAAACAAAAAAACTAGATCGAGATATTTCAATTTACATCAACAATAACTTAGGGAGTCAAACAAAAATCTCAAGTTTAGAAAACTGTAGGTCATTCTTTTACAAAACCATGTCCCCATAGATCCCAAAATCATCATTTCAAAACACACACAATATGCACTTGAAGCAAGCCACCTACATAGGGTAAAGTTCCTCAACTGTATATTCCTAGAGCAGCAAAATCCTCGTATGATCTTCTCATATAGTCCTCTCTCTCTCTAACCCCACTCTCTGATATCTTGAGAAATCTGATATAAAAAACCAGGTGAGTGGACCTTGAAAATATTCTTAAACTAAAGGTGAGTGTGTAAGTGTGAGATCTCGTCCCTTTTAGTGCCTAGTCATCATAACCGTGTAGTGAGAATGCCCGATTTTGGTCCATTGTGAGCAGTTGACCAAAGAATTTACCAATTTGATCGAGGTTGATCAGTTTGACCCGAGAATTGACCAGTTGATTGAGGTTAACCAATTCGACTCAAGAGTTAACCATTGACCCTAGAGTTGACCTTTAGGGTGGACACAGTCATAGAAAGCCTAGGTGTACGTTTAGGCATCTTAGTGAGTGCTGTAGTCAATGAAAATTGATATTGGCCGATTCCGAGTCCATTTTCAGTGATCAGGGGCCTTTGGACCGAAAAATCTATTTTGGGCCTGTTTGATATTTTTCGAACCCATTTATCTATTTTTTAGCTCAATTAATTATTTTAACCTACTTTTTAAGATTATTGATTTTAAAATATCTTTTGGCCCACTCGGGGGATATTGGACTTTTAAAATACTATGTTCAGTTTTTTTCCGAGATTTTGGAACCAGGATATAAATACCCAGCCTAACCCGACAATTAGAAATTTTTCTAAATGTCGGAACAGCAGCCCACTCTTCTCTCCCTTGTTGTCTCTCCCATTCTCCCTCCCTAAAGCACCCATTCAAATTTCATCAATTTTCTTTCGACAAAAACCATCATGCTTCATCCTTAAATACTTTTTTAACCTCTTTCAATAGATTTTCACTGTTAGTTTTGGATCGAGAGGCTGGAATCATATCGTTCTTCGTTTTAGGGTCTTTTTGGGGATTTCGTGGTAAGTGCCCAAAATCTTCATTTATGTTGTCAATTTTTGATTCCTTTAGATTTTTATCGATGTTTCTATGCTAGTTTGGTGGTTTAGATTTCACGAAAACATCCTCTAATCCATAGGTGACGGTTTTGGGTTTCAATGGCAATTTCGGTAATTTTTTTAGTTTTGTGATTTTGGTTGAATTGATGAAATTGGTGGTTTCTGTTGCTTGGATTAGTTGATTTATGATTTGTGGAGCCTGTTTGTGGGCCAAGAAAATCATGTGATCGAGTGAGCTTGAGTGTCGTTTTGGAGTTGTGAGTTTTGGGCATTTCGCTTATTGGTTGGATTTCTGGTTTTGTGAGCTGAGAATGTGTTGTTAGAGTGAGATTTGTTTTAGTGTGAGTGTTGATGGGGTCTCATAGGGTTCATTTTCAGTTTCGAGTCATTTTGTCGATTTTGCGGATGTTGAGCTTATATGTGGTTTGGTTCGGATTGTGTGTTTAGGCAGTACTAGAGCAATCGATATGAGAAATGGTATTGCCATTAAGTTTTATACGTCCCAAGAGATGAGAATTTATGTTTCATTTTCTTAAAAGGAAACATTTTTGTTTTGATGAGCTAAAATGCAGAACATGCTTGGTTTTAAATAGAGGTTATGCATGCATTGTGTATGACGTTTATTTTAGCTTCATGATACTGCTTGTAATGATTTGGATGCATAAATTATGTGTTTGAACTATTAAGCATGTTAGTTGTGTGTTTGTGCATGTTGGTTGTCGTTAGAATAGGTACTAGAGTCATGTACATGTACCTATTGAGCTGGCCTTTATTGCATTGTGTTTTATAATTCATGCATATACTTAATAGCTTGTGAAATGCATTGATGTGCATGCTTAGTATGCATGGATGGTAACGGTAATTTAAAGTAACTGTTTTATAATTGATTTTTCATATCCCTCTATTCTCGATATGCTTATAACGTTGTAACTTCCACTGAGGTCTTTGATCTCACCCCCTCTAGTTGATATTTTCAAAGCTAGATTGTTTGTTATAGCCTTGCATCTTTGAGGTCATGTTTTCCCAATGTTGGTATTAGGGCTGGACGATTGCACTTGCACGTCTTGAAAACTCAATAGGTTTTATGTTTTGACATTTTCATACTTTATCGACATACATGCTTGTTTTAGACTATGTTGTTTGTTATGGACCCGTTGTGGGCTTGTTTTCCAGTTTTAATACTATACTCGCATGTATAACTCGTATTCTAGTTTATGTCATGAGATGCATGCCTTGAGCACTTTTTATATGGATCCATATAGGCTTGTTCGTATGGTCTCTTGTGTAGCATGTTTGGGTCGTGTGGCCTATTGTATGTGATTTAAAGACTTCCATTGTATATATATATGTACTCTATTGATTGCTTTGTGTCGGGTATGTTTTGTAATGTGTCATGCTCCTTTTAAAAGAAAAAATTCTAATTGGTATGTATTTTTTGGATTTTGAATTTGTAAAGTTAACGCGAGCCTTGTATGGTTTCGATTGATCCATGTGTTGGGTCGATTAAGACTACACGGCGATAAGGGTTCCATTTACCGTAAGCGGGTCCTCACAATAAGACTTCTTCAACTAGTTATACACTGTTGGAATTCTAAACATAGTAGAATCCAATATTTCTCAAATATGAGTAATAAGAAAATATTAAATATGATAGTACGTAGATATATTATGTGCTTGATTATTTTTCTTTAGGCGACATTTCAAGAGTTCCTTGAGATCGTTATTGTTGTAGTGGTGTGCTGTATTTTATGAGGTAGGAGTTTATCTTTCATATTCATGAAAAGAAATTGGTTTGATTTTGATATATTAAAATATAAAACTAAATTTTGGTTTGAATGCGAGGCATCTACTGGTGTGAATATATTAAATATCATGTTTAGATTATGTAATGTGTGTGATAAGTTCTAGTGTGAAAATTATGTATTTTGAACATTTAAACATGCATTGGTATGCTTGTATATGCAAGTTGACGGTTTGAGTGTTCTTGTTGACCTTGTGAGGTTTTGAGTGTGATTGGATGTTTTATGACTTGTGATTGATGATATTGAGTTACAATAGTTAGAGGTTGATGTTATGAAAATTTGGAAAGTATTCTATATCTTGCAAGTGTGGATGAGGGCATTTGATCCCCTTAAGTTGTATAGAATCAATTGACTTTTGTTTGAACCAGAACATTGCACGACCTCTTTTCTTATGCAACACAATCGTTCTATTGTTTTTGTTACCTTTGATCCTCAGGTGTTCATAGCTTTTCCTAGGCAATAGAATCGTTTTATTGATTGTGTTATCTTCAATAATCTTGTATTCATACCTTTCTAAAGAACCATGATCGTGCTATTAATTATATAATCTTTTATCCAAAAAACATATATGAACCTATCCAAAACACAGTTGTGTTCATGTCTATGTAATCCCCTAGATCAATTCCAAAAAATAACACGGTCTAACCCAAACATAACATGAATGTGTAATCTCTTGTGTAACCATGTAACATTCTACCTATTGAGAGTTCATAACACAACCTAGACCACAACTGTATTACCGATTGTGTAACCTTCTGTCAACAAGTGTTCATATCCTGACCTAAAATATAATTGTGTTATTGCCCATGTAATATGTTCTATCCTACTTCATTCTTAATATATCCTACCATACACTTGTCAATTCTTAACCAAAGCCTTTCCAAATCATAATTACGCCCTGTGAGAGCCTTTTAAGGTTTATAAACTCTCAGTGTCATAGATTTGGAGGAATGTGGTGAAATTGAGTGTTATTGTTTTGAATGTATAATTTGATTATTTTATGAGAGAATGATTGATCTGTGTTCTTGAGTAACTTGATAACCAATCTATTCTTGTCCTATTTTTTTTAAGAGTATCCTTGAACTTTTTATTTTCCTTATAGTTTAAGTTCGAATTAATGAGAGGTGAATGTCGAGAATATGTATGCTTTCCTTTGAGACTTTTCTTGGTTGATTTCTATTACTTGGATTTGTTTATGGTAGCCAATGAGTTTGTATTGGGTTGTTCTGTGTGGACCGATAAAATGAGAAAATAGTGTTTATTCATTTATGCAAACATATATGATTTGATCGATAATAAGAGAAATATGTGTATTATCATTTGTGCGAGCATGTTTGTGTGGATTGATGGTAAGAGTTTCATAAATATGATCATACTGAGTTTTTCTCTTTATAAATTGATTTTGTGATTGATGTACATATTGAGATGGTGAGTATACCAATATGTATATGCATCATGTGTACCTATAAAATTAACGGTTCTTCACGTTTGGCTAATACAAATGTATGTGAATGAACATCCTTAGATAGAAGGATAGTCTTCTACCTTGAAGTATGGATAATATATATTATATATTCCTAAGCAGGTGCACAAGGACTCGAGTGGAGCCAGTTACTTGCTTGGAGCAGTGTGGATGGTATTTTGATTTATCTACCTTGAAGTATGAATAATATATATTATATATTACTAAGCAAGTGTACAAGGGCTCGAGTGGAGCTAGTTACTTGCTTGGAGCAGTGTGGATGATAGTGTGATTTATGAGCTCAATATTATTATTTATATGAGTATATGTGATATGTTATATGTAATATTATGGAATTGAGTGTGATATACATTGTGTTTGATTTTCTCTTCACTCGATTCCGACAGAGTTGGTGGATGGGACTATGAATTTGAAAACTATATAATATTTCAAAAGTAAATGCATGAAAACCTCACCAACGGGCTTTGGACCTTTAGTATGTAAGGAAGTATTTGTTTAGTCTCTTTTATATCTACCTCGACAGGTTTTGGGATAGTTGCCCAATATGAGTATATTGTGGCATATTTATGAGATTTCTGATTTCTCCACCTGTTGGGATGCATGAGAAGGTATTATTGTTTATTAAGCATAATAACAAGCATATACATATGTGAGATTGCTTTGCACCGTAGAATGCACAAACTTGCATTAAAGTGTAATTATCACCTAAGGTATGTTTTATATTTGTTTTATGGATTGCCTCTTTTCCTCTTTGATTGTATATAACGTTTTGTCCCCCATAGGTATTCATGATCTCACTCTTTGTTGTTGTTTATTTTTCAGGATTAGCAGAGAGTGTTACTGTAACTTGTCAAGTTGCTTTGGAGTTTTCTAAGGAGTTGGGCTATTACATTCAAATTTTTTAACACTCGGCATATTTTGTACATTTTGAGATTTGATGCATATTGATTTCATATGCTTATGTAGTGAGTAGCATACTACGACTAGGATAGTATGTATATTTTGTTATGATTGTGTGTTGTATATTTGGGATTTATACTTGAGATATTAAATAATTTATATGGTTGGTGGGTGTATAGTGTATTTTATAAGATATTTTACCATAATTGGGCCGAGGGGTCTGTTACTTGTATTTGGGCATGGGTCGTGTGGCCATTTGTACTTGTATCATGTATGTAGTCGTTGGATCTTGGTTTGATATTAAGATTGAGCTTTGACCTTTTCGTTTATTCTTTTAAAGTCTTCAGCTGTGTTTATATTTTGTGATTTCCTAATATAGGTTTACTGGGTATTTTGTGATTTCCTAATATAGGTTTACTGGGGATAGTTATTGTCAAGTCGATTTCAAAAAAAATAGAACCATGTTATTATTTTTTAAAAAAAAAATAATTGTATGCAATTTTAGAAAATAATTTTGGTATATTTTAAAAGATAAACCTTGTGTATTTATTAGAATTAAAGAAGGAGCCCCAACTTCAAAACAAGGAAGATTACTCAGGCATTGCTTAAGGCTTGTTTGCAAGCAAAAGTTGAATCAATTCTGTAGTGGCAAGAAATGAAGACCCACCCTCCATCAGGGCTTCCCTGGCCATACCACTTAATGCCTTCACCCTATTCCTGATTTCACCTCCGCTTTCCATCACATGTTTCACTGATTTCCCAATCTCACCCGCTTTGACAACCTCAGCTGAATCCCTTCTGTACTCCATCTTCAACTCCAGCGCCACCCCCAGATCCTTGACCAGCAGAAACGCATTGATCTGTTGCTCACCATAGAGTGGCCAGGCCAGAATAGGCACGCCATGCCACACGCTCTCCATGATTGAATTCCATCCGCAATGTGATACAAATGCACCCACGGCTTTGTGAGCCAGGACGTGTACCTGCGGAGCCCATCCACACACCATTCCAACTCCTTTTGTCCTTTCCACAAACCCATCTCCCAAGATCTCTTTGTAATCCTGGAACTCACCCGGGTTCAACTCACCCTTGGATGGCTGTGCCCGTATGGACCACAAGAACCTTTGACCACTCAGCTCCAGCCCCGCCGCAATCTCTCTCACCTGGGCTTCCCTCAAGCTCCCTTGGCTCCCGAAACACAAGAATACCACCGACTGTACGGGTTGATCATCCAGCCATTTCATGATCTCCTCGTATTGGGTCCTGTCAGCCAGCAGATTCGCTCCCTGATGATCAATTATTGGCCCCACCGCGTAAACCGGTGGTACATCATCCCTACGCAGGAGAGATTTAACAGCATGAGATTCTAACTCTGCAAAACTGTTCACAATGATAGCTGTAGTCTCTTTGAATCTCCTCCCATGATCCGTGAACGAAACATAGCCTCCGTCATGGAACAAGACCGAGGGCAAGACACCGTAAGGCACCGGATTGACATAGCTGGGAACGTGGGAGGGGGGATCAGTGGGTTGGAACTTGGCACCGCATTTGCCATTTCTTTCGGGCAGATACAGCATGAAGGCAAGGAAGGCAGCGCCGGAAGGGAAGAAAAGATAGGAAGGGACGTTGAGTTGTTTGGCAACATCAACGAAGGAAGAGCAGAACAAGTCGAGGATCAAAGCAGCGAGTGGAACTGAAGTGGAGGACAGGACATGGTTAAGGATGGCACGCTTGACATGAGGTTTGTGATCCGCAATGAAAATGGAGCCGTAGTGCTCGGGGCATGCAGAAATATGTTGTGGGGCGGGTGGGGTGACTTGAGGGAGCCCAATGAATGTGATCTCAGGGTAGGTGGGCGCAAGTACTTGAATCAATTTTTGGACATTATGAGCAAATGGGGGTGACATGAGAAGCATTGTTATGGAGAAACTGTCATCTCGGTGGAGTATTCTGTTTGCGAACTCGAGCATGGATACAAGGTGACCGATTGCAGGAGCTGGAACGAACACCACTGCTTTCTTCATTCTAAAGCTTAAACTGTGGGTTTCAGAGGAAGCCTTATCACCCGGGAATCCTCCAAATTTATTTTGGACTACACTACTAAACTTATGGCCACAATGGAATGTTTCGCAGATATCAAACTTCTGGAACCCTCACTAATTAAAGATTCCAAATTTTAAATAAAAAATTGAATCTACATGATCCTACTTATTACTACTCAATACAAGCAAAAATCAACTTAAACTCATCCTAAATCTTAGTTCTAGAGTTACGATTAAAATATAGATAATCTAAACAAAATTCCCAAAATTCCCAAAATTCTTGCATCAAAATTACTCTGTATGCCTGCTTGTACCCACGTCATTCGGATTCTGCGTATTTTTATTTAGGACTTGAGCCTCAAAGAAGTCGGACTCCAGGTTACACTAGCAACAAAACCCAACATGTAACAATCTACGCTACAAGATATCTCAGAAAAGCAACGCAAAGCAAGAAGCTCTCTATTAGTTTAAACACAGTCTTTTCCTGTTAACCAAAGCCTACAAATAAAAAAGATTGACTTATTGTCCATCCTTTCTCTTGGACACCACTCACAAACAACACACCAATCAGTAACATGAACAAAGCATATTCTAAGGTCAGGGTTGAAGGCACTTCATCTCAATGGGGGCTGTATCAGTGACATTTCCAGAAATGCTAACTCTCTGCGCTGAAGGTCACTGCCAATCCTTTCGGATGTCAAATGTGTAGTTGATCTCCAAGTAGCACTTGTTATCATCATCGGTAAACTGAAACAGAGTAAATGGAATCCAAGAGAAAATCAGTGACTGCAACCAAAAGTAATCTAGGCCTCAAAAACACATATATACAAAATTACATGTTAGGATGACCCACAGACTTAAATTTGGCACACATGATGCCTCACAATCTAGTCATTCATTCATTCATTCAGTAGTGTAACTTAATTCATGCAGAGCAGAAGCATGTGAGAGAAGAATTACTTTGGGTTCCCAGGAAGTAATTCTATCAGAATCACTCCTCAGTCACACATCTCTTCTTATGTATGCTTGAAACAGCAAAGTATATCAAACAGTCAGCCAGAATTGGAAAATCAGAATGGTGAAACTCACTTTACTTTTAGCCGAGTACGATCCCCTAGCAAAAATGCCAGATGGAGTTGTCTCCTCTGGCAACTCATGCGAGTAAGGTTCTGCCTGAGGACTGAAGGTTCCAAGCATTTCCTTGGTGCTATCCACTGTTTAAGGGAGACACAAAGAGAAATCATTATTTTTCACTCACAAGTGTGTATGTGTGTGAAAGAGAGAGGATTACCCTTGACACCGGTTTTCCAAACAGTGTTGGTGTATTTCAGGCCAGATACAATGTTGTTCTTAACCTCAAGTGTGAACTGCAGACTGTAGCGGCTACCTTCTTTTAGGGTGAACCACGAGCCCTTGGGATTTCCCGTTGCAGGAACCGAAAGAACAATATCAGATCTACCAGGGGATTTGATGGCTAGGCTCACAATCTTAACATCTGGTTCCAGAGTCTCTGTATAGTTTGAGTTGAAATGTCAGAAACTGAAAGAAAGAAACTTCATTTCTACCAATTTAAATTGCCTAGCATTTCTCTCCCTATGAATCTCAAAGTGTGCGTTCACTGATTTGTAGGCTTCAAAGGGTGATTTTTGTTTGTCAATCTGGGTTCATGATAAGACTTGACAATCCAAGATACACCATAAGAGACAACATTTCTCTCTACTAGTCTGTGCTGGAGCTTCACACATTGGATAAAAAAAAAGTGTATTTATCCGCAATGAATTGCATTCAAACCCATCCTACCAATTTGATACAATAGCATTGAAATGGCTTTACCCTTAACCTACAAGATTTTGAGCAGACAATGGAATACAAGGAATTCAAATGCAAAAAACATTACCACCAACAGACTCCATATCCACACTCCCGAGGAGCTGTTCCTTCCACCTTCTTAAGCTCTCATCATCCTACATACTCAGAGCACGGAGTTTTTTTTATAGCCAGTCAAGAGATTCAACACCGTACTAAGAAAAAACAAAGCAACACAGAAATGGAAACGAACGAACGAACGAACCTACCTTATCTTTCTCCAATTGCTCTTTAAGTGTGCACTGAGGACCCACAGCAATCGTCCTTTCCTCATCATCATCGTCTTCGTGATCAGTTTCAGTTGCGTGAATGGAAGTCTCGCTCATGTTTCTGCTGATCGCGCCACTATCAGCCTCCTTGGCAGTGTGTTCTTCCTCTGGAGGCGTTTGGGATGTTTTTGCTTCTGTGTCTGAAGCATCATCGTCAAGACCCATGGCTTCTGTTACCTGAATCCTCCTAAACAACCGCCAAAGACGTCAATAGCCCATAAACGGTCACAAAAATGGATGACGCCAGACCCAGACCCAGACCCAGACCCAGACCCGATATCTCTTATTCGTTACACCTTTTGCATATAAATGCTTACGAGCAAAATGAAAAGAGAATCAACACCCTGAAATGGCTAAACAAACACAAGAAGAAGAAGCCACAAGAGACAAATCAAAGAATGAGGAAGGCTAGTGCAAGAAGAAACAAAAGAATCAACAAGAGGGAGGATGACCTATGGAAGAAGAAAAGACACAGAGAGAAGAAGAGAGAGACAGAGGCAGAAAGAAATATTGGGTCTGTTTTGGAAAGTAGAAGAAGCACATAAAAAAGTAAATGGTCATGTGGTGATCCGAAAATGCATGTGAGTCCAGAGAGAGAGAGAGAGAGAGAGAGGTGCGGGGTGATCGTGTGAGGATCATTCCGCGCAGGATGATCCACGAAGAGAGCACGATTTAAGGTGGGATACGCACGCACATATATATTACAATGAAACAGATGGATGACAGGTACTAAACTATCCCATTCCCAGTGGTTTGACCACTTCTCATCCATTCTGTCTAACCCCTCTCTCTCTCTATATATATATACACGTATTCAACGTATCCATCTTCAGTTCTTCATATAATATTTCAAGACTTCACTTCTCATGCAAACCCACAAACAAATTCTTTATAAAGGAAAAAGGAAAAAGGAAAAGCTGCTTAGGATTCATTTGCTATGAATATGATTGATGGAGCCACCAACTCTTTTCAACTTTCTCAAAAGAGTACTCTTTCTGCATTGTCGGGTTCGGTAACATCAAGTACTCCCGGTTTCTTTTCAATCCTCGTCGCCACCTGTCTTTGCACAAAAAGCAAACTAACAAAGGGGAAGCAAAACCCCAATCTTTACTTTGCACACACAACTCTAGAAGTTCTATTATTTTGGCTTGTAAAATCTTTTCCTCTAATGCCAAGCAAGCAGTATAAAGTGATCTCCATCTACACAGTGCTGAGTGCTTTTAGAACTATGTTGCTTTGTTTTCTTCTCTTGACGATGTATGGGAAGAAACTGAGATTAGTTGCACAGCCAATGGCTCGGAAACATCAGTGTTCAAACCTTCAACACGCAATGGTGACTTCTTTTCCACATTTTGGGCATTCTTCAAAACCCAACAAAATGTGACAAAATGTGCCAAAATGTGCAGCTCATGACATTGAATGGTATTCACAAAGATGATGATACATTGATATTAAGTCAAAGAATTTGGAGTAACATTTATAATTTTCAAGCCATGGACAATGGTAAACATTAGGTGATGCTCAAGCATGAGATTACAAAAAAAAATATCAATTGCTTCCCCATTTTCTGAAAACTCTTTCTTTAGCAGACAAACGGGCATGAACATTCATCTTTGAAGAATCTGAAAACTTGGCAGGATCAACTGAAGAAGTCCTCAAAATTCTCGATAATAGAAGACTAAGTCCATTTCTTGTTCCTCTCAAAGCATATACAAGCGGATTGAAGATGACAGCAACAAGCACTTCATCTTTTGCAACCATGAGGTACTATACATGCAAAATTAGTAATTAATGAGAGAGAATAATTAAGTGAACCACCAAGAAAGAATACTCAAGCATCCAGAAGAGAAAATGAAAACATAATACAGAAACTCAGGATCCAAAAGACGAGATGCTTACCACAGCAATAATACCCAAGATGGCAAGACTTACTAGCTGCACCTTGGCCCAAAAATTATCTCCATTTGACCAGCCAAATCGTCCACCCCATCCAAACCAACCACCTCTGCCGTTGCCTCCACCCCCACCTGCTTCCTCTCTCTTCTCGATTTTCTTGTTCCATTTCTCAAATTCGTTTATCTTCCCTCCAAGTGCACTTTCTAATGCCTTCCTAGCTTGCTCCTGTACCACATATACACTGATGTCAAATCTGCTTCACAATGAATTAAGGGCTTCAATTTAGCGCCCTAGCTTTTGTTTGCTATTTTCACACTACTGCACGCTGTTTTTGTTTCATGAAATTAAAAAGAAATGATCGATAACGAGTTTCTAATCTTAGAAACGCATCTTGAACTTGACATGTTTCAGATCCAGAAAGTAGCGCCATAAAATTGAATCATCAATCACAATGTTTTTAATTTTATCAACTTCTAAAGTTCTGATAGCAGTTTTAGAAAAATGAATCAAACTAATAGCACTCTTACCAGTGATGTTGTCAACTAACCAATCAAACTATTACACATCATTGCTTTAAAACATATCTCAAATCACCAGACATTAAAACAAGTTGAAGGTCAAAAATATATTCCATATGTCTCCACTCATCATTATCAAGTCAATGATGAATTCCAGGAAAATGCAGGTATAGCAACGAAAGTTCTGCTAATTTAGTTTATAAATTGACAATCAATCATCATCTCAACCAATTTGTTGTGCATTCCTTCATCATAAACTTGCATAGAGATTTTCTTTTCCATGGAATAATTTTCAATATCTTCTATGCAATCAGCATCATACTAATCTTCCCCTTGTTGCAACAGTAATGACATAATAATCAAGTATCATTTGAATAGAAAAATGAAATAAAGATTATAGGTCAAAAAATGGTTAAACCAATGTTACTTCCAAGTTCACATGGAACAAGATAAAGCTGCAATGAGAGAGGGAAACGTAAAATAAGTGAGAAATAGAAAGGCACAGAGAATAGGTGTTCAAAATCTATACAAAGAAGCCTTCTCAAGATCCATATAAAGTTGCAACTACAATGTTACTAAACCATACTTCTCCATTTTGTTCGACTTAAGATATAAATCCATAGAAAGACAGTATAATACAGAAAGGATCATGAAATTGACCTTTTTAACAGTTTGACTTGCCAACCACATGTAATCCATGATAACTCAATAAATTATGCTTAGGATAAACTACATGGAAAATGTTTGGTTAACATTTCATGACTAGAATACAGAGAAAGCTAGCAACCATTTGCAACAATTTCTTAGCAAGATTGCAGCCACTGAGGCTCGTCCTTGCAAACCTAAACTAATCATACTAATCTTTTTGTGTAGGAGACTGCTTGGATCACTGCCTCAAACTAGTACATATAATTGAAATAATGGGTATTATTAACATTCGAAAGTTACTAATCTGAAGTCCTAAACAACACAATAATCCTCCCCTTTGTGCATTATTAATGACACCATAATCAAAGTATATTTTGAATAAAAATGAAATAAAAAATTATAGGTCAATAAATGGTTAATGCAATCTTGGTACCAAATTTACATGAAACAAGATAAAGCACTGTGATAACTGAGAGACGGAAAAGTGACATAAGTGAGCGAAAAAAAGGGAACAGAGAATAGATATTCAAAATCCATGTAAAGGATCCTTCTAGGTCCATATAAAGGTGCACCCACAATATTACAAAACCACATTTCTCCAGTTCGTTTAATTTAAGATATAAACCCATATAAAGAAGCCTTCCCTAAGTCTAGGTGAGAAGGAAAAAAAAGACAATAAATACAGAAAGGATCATGATTTGACTCTTTTAACACTTTGACAAGCCAGGGCAACGAATGTAATCCATGAGAATTTCAGAAAATTATTCTTAGGACACAGTACATTGAAAATGATCTGGTAATATTTCATGACAAGGGCATAGAGAAAGTTAGCAACCATTTCCAACAGTTCCATAGCAAGATTTCCCATTAAAGCTCACCCCTGCATACCTAAACTAATCATACTGATCTTTTGGTGTAGGAAAACGTTATGTCATTGTTGACCACTGCCGACACTAGTACAGATAGTTAAAGTAATGACTAATCTGAAGTCTTTTACATGCAAAAGGACATGAAGAAAACATGAAAATTAGGTATATGTTTACATTCCTTCCATCTTTTCTGTTGAGACTCTTCAACACTGCCTTTAGTAAGATGTAAAGCCTCCTGCTCATCTTAACCAAGTATATTGAACGCAGCTGACAAGTTTTCGTGACAGTTGATTATGTGATTTACAGGAGCCATGCAAGTAAACACAAAACAAAATGCGGTGTTCAACATTGTTGGCTGATGCCTCAAAGTTCAACACTATTCGCTCTAGGATCTAAACTCTATAAATGCGCTAACTTTGTAATGCATCCACTTTATTCTTCTGGACTTAAAACATAAACCCCTATATCATTGAAGCAGCCCATTAGTGATTCCAATATTGGGTTGTTGGGTAGAAAACCCAATCAGAACCCTAGTAAAATTTTCATCTGTACTATTCCCTTTGTTATTATGGTAATAAAGGAGGGATCTCTGAGGGCACAGTCTTAAAAGTAAAGGGATTTGTGGTCCGAACCATCCACTGATTCATTTAGAATTGATTAAAAAATAATATAACCCAGTTCCTGATAATGAGGTTCAAAAAACTCTGAAGTAGAAAAAACAGTAAGAGAAATGGCGACGCAATGAGAAGGAAAGAGAAATGTAACCAAGACAAGGGGGAAACGATATGATACCTCTTTGTTACTGCTTCTGCCAGAGAAAAGGCAAGTGAACTTACGTTTGCGCCGCTGCAGAGAAGCCCAGCTTTGCTTATCCTCAGAGACTTGTTTGAAGAAGGGGAGGCCGTGGGGGTCGGGACGGGTCCAGCAAGAGAGAGGGTTTAAGTCAAGGAGCTGCAGCATTGGAATCGGGGAATCGGGCAATCGGCTGGCTTTGATTGCATTTACCGATTGAAGGCTGAGTGATTCTTGTTTGGGGTGCTTGGCTTACAAAAGACAGATAGCTACCCCTTGGGTATTGTAAATTTGTAATGTACAATACTGTGGAGACTTGAATTATTGGAACTAGAATTTAAAATAATTATTTAAACAGGTCTTTCACGAAAGTTATTACGATAGAAACTAAAACTATGCGTCATTCGGTTTTGTGTGTGATTCGTCCCTCAAATCTAATGTCTCAATGAATCGGTACATTAATAGAGGATCAATCAAACACAATCGGGGAATTCATTGGGAATCCATTCCTGCCATATAGGAGACCTGATTTAGAAAACCAAGATAATCAATGTAATCAAAGATTATCATAGATAGAAAATCAGCCACTAGTGTTTGTCTTGTATATCTTTGTATAGACATTGTTAGATCGGTTGACTCGATCTCCACCATTCATTAGGGAGTTGTATTGGCTGTATAAGGGGTGTCTCCCCTTATCTGTAATTATCCAACAATTCTTGCAATATTGAGAGTTTAGAGTTTTCTCTTCATTCTCTTGTGTCCCTCTCTCTTTTCGGTTGTGTTTTAAGCTTAGCATTCTAACTAGCTTTGTGAGGAAGACTAACTTAGCTTATTGCAAGTGCTGTAGTCTAAGGCCGCATGAAGAGTTTTTATTCCGCAAAACTCTAGTCCCGTGACAGTTAGCAGCAGAGCTAAGGCTCAATTTTTTGAGAGAGAAATGGAGTTGCCTACTAATGTTAACATCCCTGTTGTTGAGGAGGTCCATGTGAGGAGACTACCCCTACGTGCTCCCGAACCAAGTAAGAAGAGAATGAAGATTGTTGATCATCTGTCATCATTGGAGGCAAGGATCACTCGTATAGAGATGAAGGTTGCCGATGACAAAGATACACTTGAAGAGTATGGCCAACGCATAAGCGAGCTCGACTTAGGGGACGTGAATAAGCTTCGTGAGGAGATGCAAGGTGCCCTCGTTGCTATCAACTCTTGGAGGCAAGAGTTAGATGATTTCAAGGTAAATCTTCTTGCTGAAATCACTTTATTCAAGGATGATTTGGTGGAAATCAGGTCCGAATGTAAAAAGGGCGTAGTGCAAGGAGTTGCCAAGCCCAAGGTGAAGCTGGATGTCCCAAAGCCGAAGTCATTTGGCTGGACAAGGAATGCCAAGGAGGTGGACAACTTTCTTTTCACCCTTGAGCAATACTTTCATGGGGTGGGCATGGAGAGCGATGGAGATCGATGGAGATCGGCTTTCCCAAGCCCCACTTTATCTGACTGACAATGCCACAACCTGGTGGAGGATGAAGCATGCTCAAATTGAAGTTGGAGATGTGGGTAGATTTCAAAAGGCTCTTGAGAGCACAATTCTCACCGAGAAATGTGGAGCTAGAAGCGAGGGAGAAGCTTCGTAAGTTATCTCACAAAGGCGACATTCAAGAATACGTGAGGGAGTTCATGAAAGTCTTATTGGAGATCCCAGACATACCCAAGACGGAGGCCATATACGTGCTTCTGGGAGGCTTACAAAGTTGGGCCAAGCTGGAGCTTCATCGACGCAATGTCAATGAGCTCAATGATGCGATTTCCAAGGCTGAATCTTTGGTGGAATTCGAGAGGAAGCCCGATGGTTCTAGCCCACCTAAGCCTAAGAGTTTCCACGACTACAAGGCTAAAGGTAGGGGAGCAGTCCACGAAACTAAGGAGGGGAAGGAGAAGCCTTTCAAGTCCTTCAAGTCCTTTTGTCTAACCAAACCCACATAAGGGAGAGGTGAAAATCGGGGCAAAGGCGAGAGACCCAAGCTCTCATGCTTTCTATGTGAGGCGCCGCATAAAGCTGTGGATTGCCTGATGAGGAACAAGCTGACAGTCATTGCCATGGAGGCCGAAGAGATGGAGCACCAAGGATGAGTTCCATGCAACTGTTGAGTGTTGTTAAAGCCTCAACTAAAGATGCCAAAGTGGAGCAAGCTGGGAGAATGTTTGCTAGACCCATCGTGCAAGGGAGGGAATCCCGTCCATTGATCGATACTGGTACTACTCACAACTTTATGAAGAAGGAGGAAGCACAACGACTTGGCATCAAGGGAGTAAGGAAGCTAGAACCCACATTTCTAGATACCTTAGTGATGGATGAAGGCACAACTGCTGATGACGATATGCCTATCCAAGTTATGGAAGTTCTTGGGGAGTTTGTCGATGTGATGTCCAAGGAACTCCCGCAGAAGTTACCACTCATACGGGAGGTAGACCATGCCATCGAGTTAGAAGTCAGGGCCAAACCAACTATGAGAGTCCCTTATCGAATGACACCTCTGAAGTTAGCTGAATTACGGAGACAGTTGAAGGAGTTGTTGGATACGGGCTTCATCTAACCATCTAAAGCACTTTACGGAGCACCAATGCTTTTCCAAAAGAAGCAAGATGGGTCGCTATGATTGTGCATCGACTACCGGGCCTTGAATAAGATAACTATGAAGAACAAATACCCCATTCCTCTCATTGCTAACTTGTTCAATCGGCTTGGGGATGCGAGATGGTTCACCAAGTTGAATCTGAGGTCGGGCTACTATCAAGTCTGCATAGCAAAGGTAGATGAGGCCAAGACCGTATATGTCACACGGTATGGTTCTTATGAATTCTTGGTCATGCCATTTGGTTTAACAAATACACCTGTTACCTTTTGCACACTAATGAACAAAGTACTCCATAAGTTCTTGGACCGCTTTGTTGTTTTGTATTTGGATGACATAGTTATATACAGTCATACACTTGAGGAGCACATCCAACATATAAGGATGGTGTTTCAAGCTTTGAGGGACAATGAGTTGTATGTCAAGCAGGAGAAGTGTGCATTTGCCAACAAGAGGTGACTTTCCTTGGTCACATAGTGGGCGGAGGAAAGATTAAGATGGATGGCGCCAAGATCCAAGCCATCAAGGATTGGCAACCACCAAAGAAGGTCATGGATCTTCGTTCCTTCTTGGGGTTGGCCAATTACTATCGGCGGTTCATACGAGGGTACTCTTCCATTGCCGCACCCTTGATCGAGTTATTCAAGAAGAACAAGGCATGGGATTGGTCGAGTGGATGCCAAGAGGCATTCGATGCTCTAAAGGTAGCCATTGTGGAGGAGCTGGTGTTAGCCTTGCCTTACCACTTACTTCCATACGAGGTATAGACGGATGCTTTAGATTTTACAATTGGTGGTGTCTTGATGCAAGAAGGCCACCCAATTGCTTATGAGAGCTGCAAGCTGAATGATACCGAGAGGCGGTACACGGTGCAAGAGAAAGAGATGAAAGTTGTGGTGTATTACTTGCGAATTTAGAGACATTACTTGCTGGGGAGCAAGTTCGTTGTCAAGACTGACAACATTGCCACAAGCTACTTCCTATTGCAGAAGAAGCTATCGCCGAAGCAAGCAAGGTGGCAAGATTTTTTAGCAGAGTTCGATTACATACTTGAGTATAAGCCAGGGAAGGCGAACTTGGTGACGGATGCTCTCAGTAGAAGGGCCGAGCTTGCAGCCATCAAGATTCATGACAAACACCTTGATGAGATTTTATCAAGGCGTGTGAGCGGAAAGCACATGAACCATGTGGAGTATCTGGTTCATTGAAAAGGAGACCCTCCTGGTAAGACTAGTTGGGAGAGTGAACCCGACCTTTGGCAACATCGAGATGAGATCGATGAGTTCTTGAGGCAGCACACAACGAGGACGTTGTCGAGTTTGGTGGAGGAGAATGTCACGACCGAAACTCAGACTACACGTCATTCGGCTTGGTGTGTGACCCGTCCCTCAAATCTGGTGCCTCAATTAAGGAGAATCGACACATTAATGGAGGCTCAATCAGAGGCAATCGAGGAATTCAATGGGAATCCATTCCTTCCATATAAGAGACCCGATTTGGGGAATCAAGGTAATCAAGGTAATCAAAGATTACCATAGATGGGAAATCAATCATTAGTGCTTGTCTTGTATATCTTTGTATAGACATCGTTAGATCGGTTAACTCGATCTCCATCATTTATTGGAGAGTTGTATTGGCTATGTAAGGGGTGTCTCTTCTCATTTGTAATCATCCAGCATTTCTTGCAATATTGAGAGTTTAGAGTTTTCTCTCCATTATCTAGTGTCCCTCTCTCTTTTCGGTTGTGTTCTAAGCTTAGCATTCTAGTTAGCTTTGTAAGGAAAACTGACTTAGCATATTGCGAGTGTGATAGTCTAAGGCCGCACGAAGAGTTTCTATTCCACAAAACTCTAGTCCCGTGACAAGGTCTTCACAAATTGCTCGAATATTTAAAATATATTATGTTAATATTTTATTTAGAAAAGTCTTATGGAAATAAATAGCATAGCATATTCTTTTTCAGTAAGAAATATGCAATGTTAAATACTACCTAATTAAGAAAATTAAATAGATGGGATTATTATGATAATAATCGAAATACCAGTTATAAGTAGATTAAAAGCAAAAAAATAATCTTTGATCTTTATTGTTAACGATGGACTAAGGAATCATCGTGGTACAACCCAAATTATATTGATGCTAATTCCAAGTTATGGACGCATATGCCTGAAATGGTTTATTTGGCGAAGTATAGTTTATTTAGCAAAGAATGGTTTATTTTGTAGGGAGTTGCTTGACATTTGTACTACAGCACTCATGCAAAGTTTAATTGATTTTGAGAATACCTTATTCGATGTCCCTTCACATTTGTTTAACTACATTTGATTTTTAACCAAAAAAAAAAAAAAAGTATACCAACCAAACGACAAGTACCTCGGTCAATAATAAAAACGCGAGAGACGCCGCAGAATGAAACGGTGAGTTTCAGCAATCCGGAAGGACACCAAATTTTTCTTTATTTTATTTAGTTCAGGAGGAAAAACCCTCGAGCCAAATCAAATAACGACAAGTGAACTTAGTCCGACTCACCGATCGCATCTCCGGCCCAATCGAAGACGAAGACAGAGTAGAGAAGAAGAGAAGGGATGGCCGAGGATCTGGTGCTGGATGGGGCGATTAGGGACTGGGTGCTGATACCGCTGTCCGTGGTGATGGTGCTCATCGGTATCCTCCGCTACTTCGTGTCGAAGCTTATGCGCTCCTCTCAAGTCCCTGATGCCAAAATCATTAGGGAAGGGTATAGGCTATCTTCCTTATCTATCCTTATTCTTTTATCTTGTTGGTTATTCTCACTAATTTTTACTTGTTCATCTCATCGTCTCAGGCAAGTGATTCTTAGGGCCCGGAATTTGCGTGGCGCTGCTAATTTTATTCCCCCCAAGTCTTTCCGTGCTCGCAGGCTTTATTTCAGCAACGAGGTCTTCCCCTTTGTCAATTTTGTTTCTTTTTGGTCTTTGTCTTCATATTATGTTACTAATCCGATTCTGCGCTTGTCATTGTAAATTACTTGGCTGTTCTCTGTTTATTCTATGTTTAACTTTGTCCTTCTGTTAAATTATCTGGAGAAATTGATGAGTTTGAATATACATGTTAGTCTGCTTAGAAACTAGTCTGCCAACTTATGCTTTGTTCTCAAGAAATTAATGCTTCTTCATCTGATGCCGGTACTCTAAATTATGTGATGTGCCGGCTGAAACCCTATTTGGACTGTGGGACTTGAATAGTTTCCTTAGAATGTTTTGTGTGTCACCTGGGGTTGCTTCTGTTCCAAATGCAGTAAGTTTTTTGATTAAAAGTTTATTTCTTTGGGACCATGGTTTAGGAAAATGGATTGTTGCATGTTCCCAAGGGCCAGGCTCAGAATGCGCAAGCACAAATGTTCTCTGATCCTAACATGGCCATGGATATGATGAAGAAAAATCTTTCCATGATCATACCCCAGGTGCCGAGAAGATTACCTTATCTTTGTGGCTTATCCTTGGTTCCCAGTGAAGTTTTTAAACCATGATAACTGATGCCGGATTTTTCTTTTTGTGATTGACAGACTCTTACTTTTGCATGGGTCAACTTCTTCTTTTCTGGTTTTGTTGCAGGTTTGTTTCTTTCTTGTCATTATCTGAACTTCCATGATACTTGAACTTGGTTATATGTCCCAGATTCTTTTGATGATATTATTTTCTTATTTACAGCTAAGATACCGTTCCCACTGACTCAGAGGTTTAGATCAATGCTGCAAAATGGGATTGATTTGAGCACTGTTGATGTTAGCTACGTTAGTAGTCGCTCATGGTAACTTTTTCCTTTATGATTAAAATGTTTATTTTTCTACACTTGTTGAAAAGCAACTTGACCTGCATTCTTGGGTGTTTAGTATGTTTTGATTTTCTAGTTACTTATTTCTCGTACTTATTCCAGGTATTTCCTTAATTTATTTGGATTGAGGGGTCTATTTAGTCTCATTCTTGGTGAAGAAAATGGTTAGTATGACTTTTGATTTTTTATATCTATTTTGACTCAGATCTACTGCCTGTTTTCTTCTTGCAAAGTCAGTAATAATGTGATCATTGCACAAGTTGCATGTCTTTTTCTTATTCGTAATTGCTAAACGATGTTTAAAATGCAGCTACTGATGACACGCAACGTATGATGCAAATGAGTGGATTTGGCTTTGATCCGTCAAAGGTAAATTAATTCTCTACAATCGTATTGTTCATGTAATTGTTTAAGGTGTCTAATTTTATGAATGCATTTGTTTCTTCTACTTACTCTTGTTTCCATGGTGAAAAACAGTGATTATTAGATTTTTTTTATCAGTAGTTGCAAAGTTGCAATGGGTAGTGTCTTAAGAGTTGTTGACTAATAGTGAAACTACTTAATTTGTACTTCCACCTGAAGGTTTTCTCTAGTTTCCATTGCACAACAGCTTTATGGTTATGTTATGCTTGGAATTCTGTTTATTCATCATTCGAATCAAATTTCTAAAACAAAATTAGCAAACATATATTCTTATTCGGCACTAGTAATCTGAAAATTTTAACTCTATTTTCAAAGTTCCTCTTACCTGGCAATACACCTTTTGTACAGATCTATTCATTCATTAAACACATCAGAAATGGACATAGTATTTTACTCACTTACTATTTAGTTTAAACTTTGTCTCAGTTTTGTAAAACAATGCTAGTACAGTAGCTGTTGTTTGATTCCCAGAGAAGGAAGATATTTGTGAAAAATAAATCCATTGAAGCTTGTCATTTTCTAGCATGTTGCTTTCAAGATAATATGATGCTAATTACAATTAGAAAAAAGTTAGACAATTAACCATGATACTGTTAGATTTACTGAGAATGAACTTGTGAGTATACCTAATCCCTTGCTGGTTTACAGTAGGAAGAATAAAAAGGTGCCGAAGTAGTTTAGCAGTTAATTAGTTGTAACTACTTTGAGGAGTGACCTCTCACTATGAATAATTACCTCGGCCTATATAACTAGGGGAGGAAGAAGACGTAGGTATCAGAATTGTTAAGCAGAAATAGTTCAGCTTTGTAGCTTGGGCCTTAGGCAGATTTGCCTTTTGATTCTGTCATCAATAAGAGATTGTTCTTTTCTCTTTAGTCTTTCACACCTGTATCCTTTACTCCTTTATCACTGGTGCGGTGAGCATTATGCATCATCCATGACTAACACAAGAATGGAGTCTAGAGTAGATTCACTGGAGAAGAATATGGGTGTTTTTAAGCAACGGTTGGCTAGAATTAGCTCTGACATGCTGACAACAAGAAGCAACTTAGCTCTAACATGGCTAATAACAAAAAGCAATAGGAAGATCAAGTTGTTACATATGACTGTGATTGGGGGATAAATCACAACTTCAGGACCCAGCGGAGCACATAGTCACTACAACAAACGTTTTTCAGGATTGAGCACCTTGAACCAGCCTCTTCCTTGAGTGATTTCATTGGATGAACTTCAACTTTCGGATAAACGCATTGAACTACCTACATTCAAGGGATACCCCCTTAGCGAGGTGCGTCGTGTAGAGCAGTATTTTCATGTGTAGCATACGCCTGAAAACTTCAAAGTCACTTTAGCGACGAGCAGTATGGAAGGCCATGCCCTTCACTTGCTAACCTGGCTCCAAGATCGTTGTCCATCGTTAACTTGGACAGATGTCAAGAGAGAACTTTTGGCTCATTTCAATGGTTCCTTTGCTGTAAATCCGTATGAGTTTTTGGTGTCTCCACGGCAGTCTGGCTCCATCAACAACTATATTCGAGAAATTGTTTCTCGATCGACACAAGTATGAGATTGGCCGATGGAGGCTTTCACTGGACAATTTTTGAACGGTTTAAAGGAGGAGATTCGTTCTCGAAATCGTTTGCATGAGTTAACAGATTTGTATCTTACTATGGATGTCTCTCGAGAGGTGGATTTTGAACTGGAAGTCCAAACAAAGAAGAAAACGACGTCTGCTGATGTTCGCTGACATGGTTTGACATCTGTTGATGTTCGCAGAGGTGGTTTTGGTTTAGGCAATCAAGCAAGAAATATGATGGGCTTTAAGCCTACTAGCTCTTCTGGTGTAACTTATACTGGATCCAGTTTTTCAGGGCTCACTGATTCCTTTTCTTTTGGTGGATCTAGTTTTTCTAAGCTCAGAGGTTCTTTTTCTAATCAGTCTATTTCTTCCACTGGCAGCTCATCTCTCTCAGTTGCAAAATTTACTGTTGCAGCATCTTCGCAAGCTCATGGATCAAGGCCTTATACTCCTAAGGAATTTCAAGAATTGCACATTAAAAGACTTTTATTTCGCTGCCATGAAACATATCATCCTACTCGCAATTGTCAAATGAAATCATTACAAGCTATCGTAATAGATGGTGATGAAGCAGATTTTTCACCTAAAGATATCTGCCACATCTGTTACCGGTTGATACTTTAGGAGCCTCTCCAGATGTAGAGCAATGAGCAGTTGTTTGTTAAGTGGCAGACCAGGAGCATAGATGATGCAGTATGGATGTCATGTTCTGAGTTTTCGAGGCCAGTTTCCAGAATCCAACCTTGTGGACAAGGTTTGTTGTTTTGAGGGGAGTAATGTTATCATTACTGAGAATGAAGTTGTGAATAAACCTAATCCCCTATTGGTTTACAGTAGAAAAAATAAAAAGGCGCCAAAGTAGTTTAGCAGTTAATTAGTTGTATCTAATTTGAGGAGTGACCTCTCACTATGAATAATTACCTAGGCCTATATAACTAGGGCAGGAAGAAGATGTAGGTATCAGAATTATTAAACAGAAATAGTTCGCTTTGTAGCTTAGGCATTAGGCAGATTTGCCTTTAGATTCTCTCATCAATGAGAGATCGTTCTTTTCTCTTTAGTTTTTCACACCTTTATCCTTTACTCCTTTATCCGATAATAATGTTGACCATTTTAATCATTAATTGGAAATATTGCCTTCTTTTCAGAGTTCACTGCAAAACCTAATCATAATCTGCTGGTATGAATTTTAACTTTAAATGGATAGTTTGACATTAGCGTTCCTTATTGGAAAAAGGCTCCGCTGGATTGATTCACTGGAAATAAAATTTTTGAATAGAAATTCTCACAGCATTAGTTTAGATTGATGTAGACCATTTTTAGAAATTGAAAAACATGATTGCCAGTTTCGCATGTTGGTTGTTGGGCCATGTACTTTCTCTGTGCTTGTATCTGGGGTGGTAACTATAGATACAGGGGTTATATTAGGCTTGTATATCCTTTGCTTTAGCCTGATGTTTGTTAGCTTCTGGGAGAAATCTCAACAAACTGTGAAACTTGGCATTGTTTCTGCTGTTTGGGAAGGATTATAAAGGACTAATATCATAAAAATATTTCTATTTACGCATTGCAAGTACACTGATAATCATCTTAGTTTCTTGTTGCTCTGCTC
The DNA here is from genome assembly GCA_019739055.1 of Passiflora organensis. Lineage (NCBI taxonomy): Eukaryota > Viridiplantae > Streptophyta > Magnoliopsida > Malpighiales > Passifloraceae > Passiflora > Passiflora organensis. Next base: position 172,542 of record JAEPBF010000116.1, on the reverse strand, counting down.
AAGTTTGGCATTGTCATTATTGTAGCTGGTGCTTTCTTTAAAAGATTTTTGATCTTTTATACAAATTTTCTACGTGGTTAAAAATAAGAAGGAAACATGTTGACATTGTTAAATAATTGAGAACCACTGTTTTAGCTCTATATTTTGGGAAATGTAACTCCAAAGGTTTAGAAAAGCAATTAAAGTTTTTGGGAAATATAACTTGGAAAGATCACTACTTTGGTGGTATAAGTACTATTATAAATCGCTGGCAGGGGATATATTGAGACTGCTGCTGACTTTTCTTGTTAGTGAGTGGGACATGCATATATTTTGAAACTTTTTAATAGTGATGTTATTGTAGGTGTGGATGTTGATGAAACTAATTAGCGCACATATATCGTATCATTCTAAAATTTTTTTTTTACGTTTTTCAGATTTTGACCTAGCAGCTGTTTTGTATACTAATGATTTACTATGTTGTTAGAGCTTGGGAGCTGAGAAAGATGGTCTTGACATAGTTCAACATGAATGGGCGCTACCCAAATTTGAGCAACGTGCTGAGGCGGTATTGAGAAAACTCGCAGCTTGAGTGTTGGCATTAATTTGGCGCTACAACAGGTTAAAGACGGGTAAATTGTTTTACGTAGTGGTGGATCTCTAGTTATTTCTCACTTACTGAAGTGAAGTGGATGATCAAGAGTTTGAAGGCACCGAAGGGACCACTGAAATTGTTTCTGTAGTACTTTTAAGTCCGACTCACTTTGGGAATGTTGCTGAATTTTATTTCTGGCAGTGTACATGAAATGCCTGATATGACGGTTACATGTTTTGATGAGTGCCAGCCCAATGCAGGATATTTTATTTTTGCGCAGGAAACCAGGCTTTCAATCTACTGCTGTTTTGTCAGGATAAAAGCAGATGCCTGAAAAGAACATTTTGTTCCCGCAGATATTGGTTGTTGTTTGTTGAAAGGAAGAACTTTGGTCTGGGGCTGACTCACCACTCACTAGCTTTGCATGTGCATATATGTTTATTATGTATGTATGTTTTCCCTTTCCATCAATGACCAATCGGGGAAAAAAGAAAATTGGGTTCCTCCCTAGGAAGGTAACCAGAGTCCTAACTGGAAAAGAATGGCAACATGAAGGGTCGGTTCGCAAAGAAGGGGGTTAAAAAGAAAAAGCTACAGAAATTATTGTGGGTTGGGTCCCTTCGCCTTTAATGAAGTATTGTTCGACACCTTAGCATCGGCCTAAGACAGCATTGTTGTGTTTTTGTTTAGTGTTGACTTGGTATTCGGTATCTTCCACAGTTGATTGATTAATCTGGTACAGAATACGTGTTAAGATTCTTTGCCTCACCATTGCTCTGCCATCATTGCCAAAAGTGGACGATGGATAGGGAAAAGGGAAAGAAGAGAAAGAAAAGCTAAAAATAATTTGACTACAACAGAACAATGGCGTCCAAGCTGTGTTGGACACCCATTGAATAAAGCCATTAACTGGTCTCCTCTCTTTTATTCAGCCAGTAGGTAGCTGGCCTTATTGCTTAATGGCATGGCCCCGGCACCCTCTTGATTTTTGTACCAGATAGATAGATATCCTCCATTTTTTCAGTAAATAGAGTGAAGCATTATCAGTTGTCCACAAGGAATCCACAAGGACTGAAGTCTTTACAAAGGAAAAAATGCACATAATTGGATAGATTCATTTTGCAAATATTTTTTTATTAATATTTTTTCAGGAATTCTTCTTATTCATTACGTAATCCTCATCACTGTTATCCTAAAATATTCCTCCTTGTATAGATAAAGAATGTAATTCTTTTCTTTGAATTTTAAATAAAAAAATAATATAATAGTTCTAGTGTAATATTAATATAGTAATAATAATAACGAGTTAACAATAATAATATATTATTAATAATATTAATAATAATATTATTTCCATTAGACATTAAGAATTATTACACATAGATCTCTAACGAGTTAACAATTACTACATTTGCAACGAACACATATTAATTTTTTTTTTTTAAATATTTTAGCCGATATAAATACTTTATGCTAAGAATTTAATGATTAATGAGAGATTGTGTAATTATTTCACATTTCACTCATCAAGAAACACACAGAAAACCTCGAACTACCCTAGATAAAAAATTGAATCCCAGTTTGCTATATGATTTATCTTACTTAGATATAGTTTGGTCGATGATGTGTTGAAAACAACTATATGCTTCACTTCATATTTTCTTATATGGTTATGTATTGAAAACAACTACCTAACTCCTACGAAATATCAGCACCTAAGGTAGTAGAAAAGATACCATTTGAGATATAGTATGGGAGACATCCCCATTTATCTTTCTTGAAATTTAAAATTTTTAGGTATAAATGATGATAAGCCCCCTACCCTATTCTAAGGATGATCAACTGACTGCTCAAAATGATAGTGTTACACACGAAATCAAACAAGACTAAAAAATATAATAAAAATCACAAAAAAAATATAACCTTTAGGATAAATAAAATTTTAAAGTGGGAAGCTGATGATAATCAATGTTATATATAGAAAAACACAAAACTTGCTCAGTAATTATTTAATTCCAAATATGCCTACATCCCAAAACCAAAATAAATCATGTTCAATCTCTATTATAATTTCCATGAAGCAACAAATATCATATCATTCATAAATTCATATTTTAAGTCAACGGAGCACATAGATCCAAAGATTTGAACAAAGAAGATGAAAGATTTATAAGTTACAAAGAAGATTTTGGGGATGAAAATTAGCAAAGATATAAAGAAAAAAAAGTTGATATATATTTTCCCAAAGATTCTATGTCACACTATGGAATCAAAATTTTACGACATTTGCTGTAAACCCACTATATACACTACTAGAATCTACAATAACACATATAGTAAACCTACAAGGCTAGTGGTATAATAATCAAGCAGAGATGGTTGCAATAATTAATAAATGAAACGTTATGCAGCGAAAAGGAAATAATAATGTTGCAATATACTCAAACACAGACAAGCCCAAATGTTAATTCTGTTATTTCTGATAACTTAATGGACTTAGTACAACATTCCAAAAGACTTTGGGGAAGACTGAATATAATATATGTACCAAATATTTCAAATGGAATTTATCTATCACCCTCTTCTCGTTGTGCCTGGGAACATAATCCTATTCATTAATCCTGCATTTAATGTCAAGATTCTGGTAGAAGCCTGCCATGTGAGTGGGCGGAAAAATATTTATAATATTACACAAGTAGACAACCATTCAGTCAATAGGCATACTGACACGCAATTTTGTACATCCTTCAAACAGTAGTAAGTCAAAGGCATAGAAGGGCGTGGTCATAGTCAATTCATAATTTTTCTATTTGTTCTTAATTTTCTGAATCTTGTTATGTTTATTTGACCTTCAAAAAACACATTGAAATCTTGTAATTTTGGTACCATCAGACTTCATATTTATTTTAGTATTTTTCATAATTTTTATATTTTTTATAATTTTTTCAAAATTTAATTCTATTTCTAACTATTTTTTATTAATTTTCTTATTTAAATAATTAGACCAACCAAAACATGACATCTGGCGCCACTAGGCACTAACAATCACCATTCAAAGCTGCCAGATTATGACATGCAACTCTATAGGAGCGTGTCACGTCATTTGAGCCTAAGGCACGGTGTCATGACCCGGCCCCCGGACTCAGCGGGCCCGGACGTGTATGTGAGTGTGATGGATCACAACTGCAACGCTCAGTTGGGCTTATAACCATAGGGCCCAAAAGATGCATCTTGTCACAAATGATACCATCACACAACACATATAAGCCCAAGACCTCCCCCGCTTCTTTCCGATGTGGGATTGGGTAACCCGACCACCCCTATGGGCTGGGTCTCACAATCTCCACTTCTTATAAACCTCGTGTCCTCACGAGGGGAGCCAAACGTAAATGACAAGGGCCTAAACATGAACACACAACACGGCCCAAGCCCACCCGGAAGAGGGAATGAGATCGGCTCCGCTACCATTTGTCACGACCCGGCCCCCGGACCCTTGGCCCAGCGTGCGTGGATGTGTATGTGTGCGTGATGGATCACAACTACAACGCTCAGTAGGGATTTTAACCACAGGGCCCAAAAGATGCATCTTGTTGTTACAAATGATACCATCACACAACACATATAAGCCCAAGAGCTCCCCCGCTCCTTTCCGATGTGGGATTGGGTAACTTGACCCCCTTTACGGGCTGGGTCTCACAATCTCCCCTCCTTATAGACCTCGTGTCCTCACGAGGGGAGCCAAACGTAACTGACGTGGGCCTAAATGTGAACACACAACACGACCCAAGCCCACTCGGAAGAGGAACGAGATCGGCTCCGTTACCATTGTCACGACCCGGCCACCGGCCCCTTGGCCCAGCGGGCCTGGACGTGTATGTGTGCGTGATGGATCACAATTGCAATGCTCAGTTGGGATTTTAACCACAGGGCCCAAAAGATGCATCTTGTTGTTACAAATGATACCATCACACAACACATATAAGCCCAATACCTCCCCCGCTCCTTTCCGATGTAGGATTTGGGTAACCTGATCCCCCCTACAGGCTAGGTTTCACAATCTCCCCTTCTTATAGACCTCGGGTCCTCACGAGGGGAGCCAAACGTAACTGCCTTGGGCCCAAACTCATGAGCCCAAATGTGAACACACAACACGGCCCAAGACCACCCGGAAGAGGGAACGAGATTGGCTCCGCTACCATTTGTCACGACCCCGTCCCCGGACTCAGCAGGCCCGGACGTGTATGTGAGTGTGATGGATCACAACTGCAATGCTCAGTTGGGCTTATAACCATAGAGCCCAAAAAGATGCATCTTGTCACAAATGATACCATCACACAACACATATAAGCCCAAAGCCTCCTCCTCTCCTTTTCGAAGTGGGATTGGTAACCTGACCCCCCCTACGGGCTGGATCTCACAATCTACCCTCTTTATAGACCTCGTGTCCTCACGAGGGGAGTCAAACGTAACTGACGTGGGCCCAAATGTGAACACACAACGCGGCCTAAGCCCACCCGGAAGAGGGAACGAGATCGGCTCCACTACCATTTGTCACGACCCGGCCCCCGGACCCTCGGCCCAGCGTGCGTGGACGTGTATGTGTGCGTGATGGATCACAACTGTAATGCTTAGTTGGGCTTTTAACCACAGAGCCCAAAAGATGCATCTTGTTGTTACAAATGATACCATCACACAACACATATAAGCCCAAGACCTCCCTTGCTCCTTTCCGATGTGGGATTGGGTAACCTGACCCCCCCTACGGGATGGGTCTCACACACGGTCCTAGCCTGGGCCTCCTATCTGAATGACACGTTGCCTATACATGCAAGCTATATGTCGTCTACTATTATGATTGGATTATCTGTCACATGAAGGCGACCTCAGATGACATGTTGTCAAGATTGTCTTCAACCTCTGAACATATAATGAACAGTGAAATTCTAGATTTTCCAACCTCCTAATTACCCGATCAAAACAAGTTAAACCTATATCAAAATAAAGTTAACATGTAAAGAAAGTAGAGATTTACCACTGGAATCTGGCAAAATTGACAAGCAAATGGCTGACTCTCAAACCCTGAAAATCAACCTCCTCACAGCCCCAACACACACGAAATCAGTGAGAAACAACATGCAAGAATGAATCATAGCTTGAGGAGTTGATTTCAAAGCTTGAGCCACTTTATGTGTGAGACCCCGATTTTGTGTCCTAGAAGTCCAAAAGCCAATACAGGTGAAAAAACCATTTTTCTCCTGAAGAAATGGATGTGTGATAGCCGAAAATGGTGTTGAAGGTTCAATGCTCATTTTCGAATTCATTTATCCTTTGCTTAATTTCCTTCTTGGTTCATTTCTATCTTAAATAATAATCTCCTAAAATTAAGGGATAATTCTAGAATTAAATCCTAATGATTATCTCCTTACATTTAGCCTTAAAAGTAGGAAAATTAAGTCCCATTACACCCTATAAAAGGAGGTAGTCGGCCATACTTAGATGCCACACCAAAAACATACAAAATTTTCACATAGTCAAACCCTACTCCCTACCCTTGCTGTTGAAATTATTCAAATATTCACCCTAGCCGAATTCTTTCATCCTTCATCAGATTTCTGCAAATAATATCCTGTTGGAAAGCTCTTTCTATCCTCTATCTTGCTATCTTAGTTTCATCATTAGAAGGTTAGATCTTCCTTGTACTTTTCCTTATCGCAATTCCCTAGGTGTGATTGCCAAATTCTTTGATTAAATCTTCAATTGGTTTTTGTTCTTGTTCCTCTTGTTCGTATAATTTTTTGGCACCTATTCATGTTGTAATATCATGAATTCATCTTTTAAATCTTCCCTATGTATGAAATCGGCATGTCCTATACCCTTGCCCTATTGTTGCCGATTTTTGCCAATTGCTTTGTCTATTATTTTTTATTTTGTTCTTTTTAATTAATGTATTTGGCACCTAATCCTTCCATATTATGATGAAATCGTAACCCCTAAAGCCCTTATGCATGAAATCGCAATTTGCCCTATTGCCCTATCACCTTATCTTAGTGCCGAAAATTGCATGGTTAATTGGGATGGTAAATCAGGTTGATTCTTGTTGTGTTCTTGGCTATCACATCACACATCCAAGGGGGAGGTTCCTGCAGCATCTGATCACTGGTTTCTAATAGGTTTTGTGAGTGGAATTGGTAAGGAACTAGGTTATTTATTTGGTTTCTGAATTGTGTATGCTTAGTATGGTTTTGTCTTTGCCTTATGGTTATATAGGTGGTTTGGATCCCCTTAATAAAGGAAAAGGGATAGCCACTTGTTCAGAGACAAGAAAGGTAAGATCTATACCTCATCGGTTTTTCCAGAGATCCTTGTTGTTTGAATGATGAATTGGTACTTGTCCATGCTATTGTGTATGCGTATGCTTTGCATAGTGTATGCATGAGTTACGGATTGAGCTATGATACATTAGGCAATTTTGAACCCTTGAGATAGGTTGTGTGTGCCTAATTCCCATGTGGTATGTGCATTGAACATACTGATTGTGTTGTAATATGAATGAGGATGCCTTGCTATGATGTTATGCTTCGTACTTGCTTGTGTGTGCTTATACATGATTGTGTGTCAGGATCCTTTTTCGGTGGTCATTCGGGATAAGCGCTGATGCTCCTTGGGAGAGGAGAGGTTCTTACTGGTGTGGGAGTCGTATGGGTGGTGAGCCCCAGTATGTGCATGCTGGATGCCTAGTCCTTGCGTGGCTAGATGCCGTGTTTTGTATGCTGGCAAGATGCCCTTATCCTTGTGTGGTTTGGATGCCCTTATCCTTGTATGGTTTGGATGCCTAGTCCTTGTTTGGCTAGATGCCTTGTCCTGTGTGCTAGCAAGATGAATAGGCTTGCTGATTAGAATGTGTGCTAACCATTTACCTTTGTGCAACTAAGCCTTGGACAACACAGGTGGAAGGGGATGATCTTTTTTTTTTATATGATCAAATGATGAATTGTCTGCCTGTGTACTTTTGATTTTCAGAGGTGTTTGTAGTCTACTCTCAACCACTTTCAGCTCTACTTTTTTGTATTTGTGGATGATTATTTGATACCCCTTTAGTTGTTTAGGCAAAAATGATGTTGTTTGGGAGACGTTTGTTTAGATTTCTACAGATCTTATGATGTTGTGACCCTACTAAGATTCTTGTAATCTCATCCTGTTGTTTTCACCATTATTTAGGCTTAGGTACATCATCTATTCATGGAACTAGTGTGTGAGATCAAGGCTGCACAGTGGGACGATATTGCATCACATTCGCATACCCATTTCCTTGATTGCTTGCGCATATAACATTAAGTTAGATTGAACTACTTTCTGGTTTTTTGAATCCCTCCTTTGCTTGTTTATTTCCAGAATTTATTGGAGGATTACTTGCTGGATTTTGAGATCCCTATGAGACTTGTGTGTTGTGGTTCTTTTGATTAATTATAAAAATTTTCACTGATATTTTTATTCACTTCGTATGTTACCAGATTGCGGATTTTTATTCACTGATATTATCTATTTCAATCATTAAATAGATATATAGAAATAAATTTCAATAGTTATAATAAATCTTCAAAGTAGAATTAATCTTTATTAAAGATATAAATCCACTTATGCCTATACTAGGCCTAAATTACACTTCAAAATATCTAAGCCATACTATATATTTATCAATGATCCTGAACATTGGGTTAAGGCTCACCAACACCAATCAAATCCCAGTTGGACTGTTACTCTAAGTAGTTCAATTTTTTGGGATGTCACGTCGAAAGAATCCTCAAATATTATCCCCACCCACACCACATACTGCTTTTGGGAATAAATTATTGTAGTATGATAAAAGCATTCTTGCAGCGTAGCTGGACATGCTATTTTATGTCCTTTGTGTTGTGTCAGCGGCATGGTAGAGATTCTTCTTCAATTACTTTCTAAGCCCCGCTAACCTTTTGCTTTTGCATCTCTATAAATAGCTCCCTCCTTGATCTATGTCTTTGTTCAATCCCAGCTTGCCTTTCTCGTTATACTATCTATTCTTTCGGTCTAATTGTTCTTCAAGTTCCAGTCAGATTTCAGATGGCCAGCCTTGAGGTAGCTCGGCCTACAGTTTTATTATTGTTCTAACTAGCTTGCTTGTTATTTCCATGGATGAGTGATATCATAGCTGTGCGGATCTAATCATTCTTAAACTCTCTCGTTCTGTTCCTGGCCTATGAAATCCAACTCTGCCTTCGGTAACGGGAATCATCAACCTCGATCGTTTAAACCACATTTCTCTCTGATCACTGTATATCCATATCTAGTTATTCAGAGATTTTTAAAATACTTCATACTTTAAGTTAAATGAATCCTTTATCTTTAATTAAGGACAAATAAAAATTTGTCATGCATCTCTACCTATAACCTCTTTGGTTTACTGTTGCAGGTTCAATCAGCAGCAACAACATTGCTAGAGAATGAGGCATCGGAGGATATCTCAACTGGGGAAACAACCCTGGAGACTGCAGCCCTTGCAGCTCAGCCAGAAATAAAAGAACCCAAGGAAGAAATAGCAAAAGAAGAGACCGAAGCTGCCCCTGAAGTTGACAATAAAGAGGTCGTGGAGGATGTCAAGGTGGAGGACAAGGAACCACCAGCAGCGGCTGCAACAGAAGAGACTCCCCAGGTGAAGTCTGGGGAGCCTGTTTCGGAGGGGCCCACGGCAGAGACCAAGGAGGAGGAGAAGGAGGAGGAGGCCAGAGAAGATGAGGCACCTCAAGTTGATGCAGAAGAAGAGAAACCAGCTACTGAAGAGAAGGCAGCTGAGGTGGCAGCAGAAGAGCCAGTTAAGACGGAGAATGCAGCAGAGGAAACTCAGGAATGATCATATATGTGAAGCGACGCTGGCATAGTAATTGGGACGTCCTTGCTTTTTTTTCTTATCAAAGTTTTGTATTTTAATTTATGATTGCATATCTGTGATTAAAGCAGTGGAAAGAAAACCTACTTGGGGCATACATGAGGATGCTTTACATATGTGAACAGTTTGCTGCAGTTGTCTTGTGTCTTGAATCGATGTGGTTCCGATGGAGATAGAGTTGTTCTTTTGCAGTTTCATAGTTTTTGTGTGGCATCTCCTTCCAGACTTTATTCTACTCTACTAATAATATTTCGATATATTTGTTGTATTTTTTTTTGTTTAATATTTTTTTGTAGTTTCTTAGGATGGTTTTTCCAAAATTATAGGGTATGTCATTATCAACTTTTAATATTGGATAGAAAATATATAGAACAAATATATATATAAAACCAATTATATATATGAAAGAGCAAGAAAGAAGGAATGTAGAAACAATACATAGACTCTAGAGAAAAAATGAATTCAACAAAGGGAATTTTGAGAAGGAAAATTGTAAACTTGGGTTATCGGTTGTCATGTGTATGTCATTGGTGTATATTTATGTTTTATGTCTAAGGATAATTTTGTAATTTATTTATTGAGTTTTTTGTGTTGGATGAAATTTATATGCGATATTATGATCTTTAAATATTTTTGGATAAGTATTTAAAGATTTTATATTATGGTTTAATTTTTCATAATTTTAAAATATAGTTTATTATTTTTATTATTTTTCAGGATAATATTTTATTTTTAATTAAATATCTGTTAGTTAGAAAACTATGATTCTTGATTTATTGGAAAGATATGATTGTTTTGAGTTTATAGTGAAATTTACATAATTTTTGGACATATATATTAATTACTAAGATTTTTCTAACATAATATATATTTTATGAAATTATTTATATTATTTTTAAAAAATTTAAATAAAAAAAAATTATCTTATTATTTGTGCTAAATGACACTTCTCATTTCTCTCTCCTCTCCCCCTTTCCTTCCCCCATTTCCTTTTCTCTCGGGGTACCAAGAAATGTCGTCCAACGAATCATCACCTGAACCCCAAAACCTTTGTTTCGACCCCTTTAACTAATTTCAATGTTCTGAACGCAATGATGCAATCTGTTTTTCAATCTGATTTTTTATTTGCAAGTTATAAGCTTTCAAAATTTTTACAAAAAAACGTATTTTAGCTTAAAATGGTAATTAATAATTTTATAATCAATACTGGCTTGATAAAAATATAATTTGGAACTTAATTGAACTATTTTCTAATATTGGAAAATTTTTGTAAAAATATTATTTTGCCTCAATTTACATACCATGGTACATTTGAGTATTTGTATTCTTTATTGTTTAGTTTGATTGGTATACATGGTGATTGTATGCTTGTAATGATAAATGTAGGCGTTTGACCTATATTGAGGCTTGTGTTGCTGTGTTGTGGACTAACGGATTGTATACTGTGCTTGATTGCCTTTGGTTGCTTTCTACATACAGGTGAGTGGAGACCTCACACTTTATTTGGTTTTGTTTTAAAATACATGATTGAGATTTATGTCAGGATCCCAAATCCTAACCTATTATTATTTGCTCATATTAGGATCCTTACCGCCATGAAATCTAAATAAGCCCAAGAACCAGGACCCATTTGAATCCCACTATAAGGACCCAAACCCAATCTACTAGGACCCTTACCGCCGTGAAACCCAAATAATACCTCGCAAGATCCTATTTGAATCTCACAAGGCTTAAGTCACCTAATTGTCAATTTTATTGGTTGATTTATATGCTATTTAAAGGTTGGAGCATGTTCATACATTAATGAATTTCTAGCTTATATGGAATAAAAGAAAACATCAGCGGAAGACTTATATTAATACTCAAAACAAGTGGAAACATAACACACAAGTCCCACAGGAATCTCAAACCATCAACCAATAGTATCATGTATATTTCAGAAGCAACAAAAAGAGAATGAAGGATTAAAAAACCAGAATGCAAATCAACACAAGTTCAAGAAATAGCATGCGCATTCAATTGAAAGAGGGTGCAAATTCATCCAACTATGCAGCCTTGATCTCACACCTTTGGTACCAAAAACAAAGAACACATCTAAACCTGCAAAGGGTCAGAAAAGAAGCTATGAGATTACAAGAATCTCAATAGGGTCACAACATCATAAGTCCTAGGGATTCCCAATCAAAAATCTCCGAATAACCTAAAGATCAACACTTAAAACTAGCTAAGATATCTAACTAAAACCGCAAGTATTAAACACACATATTAGGGGCTAAAATCATCACAAGCACACACAATATGAGGGTAGGCTAAAATTGGTAGAAAACAAGGGGAAAGACTGAAAACACTTCTTTTTCAGAAGCACATAAGCAGCCTATATAATTTAATTTTCAAAACCAAGGTTTGTCCCCGTCTACCCATGTTGTCCAAGACTATGTTGCAAAAAGGGTAAAACGGTTAGACAATCAATATTACAACCAACCATTTAGTTGTCTCCGACATCCAGACTCGAACTGGCCTTGGAGCACTCTTGCAGCAGCGCATACAAGTCATCCTGTCACTCTCAAACAGGGCATCCTAACGTCCAGACTCGAACTGGCCTATAAGGCATCTTGACATCCAGACTCGAACTGGCCTATAAGGCATCTTGACATCCAGACTCGAACTGTCCTACAAGGCTTCTTGACGTCCGGACTTGAACCGGCCTACAAGGCATCCAACGAGCTCTTGCTAGGAATAACCACCCATAAACCTCTCGGTTTGGTAAGCATCTCCCCTATCCTAAGGAGAAACAATACTTACCTCGCATGGACAACGACAAAAGGATCCTTCAAACAAAGCACAAATAAGGCACATACACACATACACACATAGTACACGTATACACAAATCACAACAAAGGATCCTCAATTAAATCACAATACAAATCAAAGATCAATCCTCAAAGTCATAATTGAATTAGGCAACCTATTACCCTATTAACTTCCGAGATTCGTTATCATCATAATCACACATTCCGCAAGCATATAACCAAGATAGGCAATCGAATTCAATCATATTCAAACAATCAAACAATAGGGTAACCAAAGGAACCGATGAGGCATAGATCCTACCTCTCACGTGTTTGAATCAGATGCAATCCTTTGCCTTTCCAATAAGATCAGAATCTCCTAAACAATTACAAGGCAAATACCATACAATACTATTTAATTAAAAACCAAAGGCATTGGGAATCCTTACCAATTAACCTACCAAAATCCAGCGATCTAGATGCAGCAATATCTTTCCTCTGAATGTGTGATGTGATGGCCAAAAACTTAGTAAAAATCAATTTGATTATTCACCCTAATTCAATATACAAATTTCTGAAACACCTTAAGGTTTATAGGGCAACTTGCGATTTCAACATTAGAGAGGTTAGGAGTTGTGATTTCATGAAATTAAGAAAGGAATAAAAGTTTATAACATGTACAATCAAAAGAAACAAGATCAGAATCCAATAGGTTAATCACTTGATCAAGATAGGCATCAACAGGGCAAGGTAGGGCATACTGATTTCATGAATAGGGAAGATTCAAAGATTAATTCATGATTTTACATCATTAATGGATGCCAAACAATCATACAAACAAGAGGAACAATAATAGAAATCAATTGAAGGCAGAATCACACAATCTTAAAACCTAATCCCTCCAAATAACGACCTAAATTACAATAAAGAAAAATTAACCTCCAGAAAAAAAAACCAAGATTTCTGGATAGAGAATGGAAAGAAATTTTCAACAAGCTATTATTTGCAAGAATCCGAAAAACGATGAAAGAGTTATGTTATTTTGAAGTTCAAACAGATTTTGGCAATTCCGCCGAATTACGACTTAAATTTTGATAGAGAAAAAATAATTTCCAGATAAAAATCACAAGATTATTGGAAAGAGGACAGAATGAGCTTTCCAACAAGCTATTATTTTGAGAAATCTGATAAATGATGAGAGAGTTATGCCAAGATGAAGATCAAGGAATTTCGGCTAGGATTTAGGCAAAAATCGTAAATTTGGAAGAAGGGGATAAATTATGAAATTTCTATGTGGGTTTTGGTATGTTTTGGTAGGATAGGCTGACCACTCTTTTATAGGTCTCTAAGGAGGTTTATCTAAGAGATAATTCCCTACTTTTAAGTTTAAAAGGATAATTAAAGAATTATTCTATTTAAAAGGATAATTCTATTAAAAGAGATATTCTATTTAAAAAGAAAAAAATATCTAATACCTTAGATAATAAGGGATAAAACTAAGGATAATTAATATAAAAATAGCAGAATTAAAATAGTAAATATTTGGCAGTAACCATTTTAGGCCATCACACATCCATTTCTTCAGAGGTAAAATAGTCATTTTAACTGTATTGGCTCTTGGACTTCCTGGCAGTAACCATTTTAGGCCATCACACATCCAGCAAATAAATCTCCAACATAATTCAGAAACAACAAGCAAAGGAGGAATCTTGAAAAACCAGAAAATGGTCCAATCATAGTTCTTGTAATATGCGCAAGCAATCAAGGAAACAGAATGCAAATGTGATGCGATATCGCCTCGCCATGCAGCCTTGATCTCACACACTGGTACAACAAATAGTGAATGTACCTAGGCCTGAAAAATGGTAAAAATAACAGAATGAGATTACAAGAATCTCAGTAGGGTCACAACATCATAATATCTACAGAAATCTTAAACAAACATCTCCCAAACAACATCAGATCAGTCTATACATCTAAAGGGAATCACGTAATCATCATTCAATAATAATGGGATAAGACCGAAAGCTAAGGCTGAAGGTGGACTTCAAACACTTCCGAAAATCAGAAGTACACAGGCAAGTCAGTCATCAATCAAATTCATCAACAGGAAAGGCCATTCCCTTCCACCTATGTTGTCCAAGGCTTAACTATACAAAGGGTAAAAAGGTTAACACATAAGCTAATTATCAAGTCTATTCATCTTGAAACAAAAGGACAAGGCATCCAAGCTACACAAAGACAAGAGCATACCAACCACACAAGGATAAGGGTATCCCAACCACACAAGGATAAGGGCATCCAAACCACACAAGGATAAGGGCATCTTGCCACACAAGGACAATGCGTTTAGCTACACAAAGACCAGGCATCCAACGTGCAAATGCTGGGGATTGCCACCCATACGACTCCCATACCAGTAAGAACCTCTCCTATCCCAAGGAGCATCAGAGCTTATCCTGAATGACCACCGGAAAAGGATCCTGACACACAAACAAGCACACACAGGCAAGCATAAAGCACAGTACCACAACAAGGTATTCTCAATTATGTCAGAACATAATTAACATATTCAATACACATAACACATGCAATTTAGGAACACATAACCTATCTCAAGGCTTCAGTGTAGCCTAGGTAATCCTCAAATCAATCCGCAGATCATGCATACACTATCTCACACATATGCGTATACATTAACGCAAATATAGGTCCCGAAATCAACAAGCAAACAAAAGGATCTTTGGAGAAACCGATGAGGCATAGATCCTACCTTTCTTGTCTTTGAACAAGATGCTATTCCCTTTCCTTTATTTAAGGATTCCAAACCACCTATAACATTATAAGGAAAAGAAAAAAACCAAACTAAGCATGCATACTCAATAACCAAGTAAATACCCTATTTCTTTACCAATTCCACTCACCAAACATATCAGAAACCAGTGATCAGATGCTGTAGATGTCTCCCCCTTCGATGTGTGATGTGATAGCCAATAACTTAACAAGATTCAACCTGAATTACTATCCCAATTAACTATGCAAATTTCGGCACTAAGAATAGGGCATAATACAAATTGCGATTTCATGTATACAGGGTGTAAATGTTGCGATTTCATATTAACAAAGAAGGATTAGATGTTTACAACAAGTACAATCAAAAGAAACAAGATCAGAATCCAATAGGTTAATCAATTGATCAAGATAGGCATCAATAGGGCAAAGGTAGGGCATACTGATTTCATGAATAGAGAAGATTCAAAGGATGAATTCATGATCTTACATCATGAATGTATACTAAAAAATCATACAAACAAGAGGAACAACAACAGAAATCAATTGAAGGCAGAATCACACAATTTACGACAAAGAAAAACTAACCTCCAGACAAAAAAACTCAAAATTGTGGGAAAAAGGATGGAAAAAGCTTTCCAACAAGCTATTATTTGCAAGAATTCGACAAAGGATGAGAGAGTATTGCCTGTTTAAAGTTAAAGCAGATTTCGGCAGCAATAGGGAGGTTTAGGGTTTTTGGTTGGATGAATTTTGTGTATTTTATATGTAAGGTTTAAGTGTGGCCGACTTCCTCTTTATATAGGGTGGTTATGGGATTAATTTTCCTATTTTAAAGGCTAGATTAAAGTAAGATAATTATCATAATTAAATTTTATAATTATCCTCCCTTAATTTTAGGAATTTTATTTTCTAAGGTAATTATCAACCAATGAAGAATCAAATCAAAGGGAATTAAAATCATAAATAATTACTGAATATTCCATACCAATTTCGGCCATCACATATTTTTTTCTTTAGGGTCAAAATGTTTTTTTCACCTGCACTGGCTTCTGGACTTCTAGGACTCAAAATTCAAGGTCTCACATTATGAGGTGATCGAGAGGATTGGTCTTGTAGCTTATCATTTGAGTTTGCCTCCAGAGTTGGAGAGGATACACGACATGTTCCATATATCGATGTTGAGGAGGTACTTTCTAGATCCCAATCATGTGTGGGAGACGCCTCGTATGACGATAGTTGAGGATTTATCCTATTCTTCATAGACGTGTCTCTTATGGTTAGATCTGGGAGAGTCTTATGAAGTAAGACTATGGCTCGGTTAGAGTTATTTGGAAGAGCTTTCTATTTGAGGAGGAGTTTTGAGAAGAAAGGTTGAGATGTGAAATAGATTTCCTCTAATATTTGCTTAGTGAGTTTTATGTATCTATTTGAGTATAATTTCTTATTTTTCCTTTTATGTTTATATTATTGTTATGTGTGTTGATATTACTATTGTGTTTGTGATATCATTATTAAGTTTCTTGATATTTATGTAATATTAGAGAAATCTGTGGTGTTGAGTATATTGTTGTTGTTTTGGAGGATATTATGATTGCGTTTGGTGATATGCTTATGTTTGGTGATATGCTTATGTTTGGTGATATGTATGTTGCTTGTTATTGCGCTTGTTGGAAAGTTTCAGGATGAAATTTTTCTTAAGGGGGTAGGATGTATACCCCGGGTTTTTCGATGTCATGTGTAGGCTGTTAATGCGTTTTCGTGTTTTATACGTAAGAGCAGCTTCGTAATTTTTTTATTAAGTATTTTTGTGTTGGATGAAATCTATATGTGATATTGTGATCCAAAAGTTTTTTGGGTATGTATTTAAAGATTATATGATATGGTTTGTTTTTTCATAATTTTAAGGTATAATTTATTATTTTTCAGATAATATTTTATTTTTAATTAAATATCTGTTAGTTAAAAAATTATAATTTTTAATTCATTAGAAAGATATGGCTTTTCTGGATTTATAGTAAAATTTTCCTCTAGATATATATATATTAATTACTATGAGTTTTCTAATATTAAATATATTTTATGGAATTATTTTTATTATTTTTAAAAATTAAAATTTAATAAAATATTATTTTATTTATTTTTTAAAAAAAATTAAATTTTATTCTTTATACTAGAATTATTTTCTCTTTTCTTTTTATTTATTTTTTTTCTTTTCATTCTTTTTTTTTCTTCTTTTTCTTTCCTTTCTCCCTCTTTTCTTTCCCCTGCCCCGTTCCTTCTTCTCCTCCTTCAGTTAGAGTGCTTCACCATTGTCGTCCACCGTCTGATGTCATCACTGCCTGTCTTGATTGATGCACCGTCTTTCCAAAAGCATGTGGCCACCGATCGGATCTCCAATGCCCTTCCGATCTTGTTGCGAAGTGATAGGTTTTTCTCGTCGGAAAAATTGATTTTTTCAGTCAACAAGATTCCGATCTCACTGTAAAACCTATAGATTTGAGTTGCCCTCGTTGTTAGCTTTGTTTTGATATAAAGATTGTTGATTTTGGTTGAGGTATGGAGAAGTTGGAGTTTTTCAGCCGCGTCGTCTTTGTCCACCATCTGTCACCACCGCACGAGCCCCTTTAGACCCAAAATTCACGTTTTGACCGAATTACCTAAATTCGACGTTGTGAACGCGATGGTGTGGTTCATTTTTCAATCTTAGTTTTCATTTGCAAGTTATAAGCTTTTAATTTTTTTTATGAAAAAATGTATTTTGGCTTAAATTGATAAATAATAATTTTAATAATAATATTATGTTGATAAAAATATGTTTTAGACTTAGTTGACCTATTTTCTATTATTGGAATAGTTTTATAAAAATATAATTTTGTCTCGGTTTGCATGTTATGGTACATTTGAGTATCCGCACTGTTTATTGTTTAGTTTGATTGGTATATATGGTGATTGTATACTTGTAATGGTATATGTAGACATTTGACCTGTATTAAGGATTGTGTTGCTATATTATAGATTGACGAACTGTATACCATGTTTGATTGCCTTTGGTTGGTTTTGTACATACAAGTGAGTCTGGACCTCACACATCACTTCTTTTTTGTTTTAAAATGTATGATTGAGATTTATATTTTTCATAAAATTAAATGGTAAATCGTATTGATATTTGAACTTATAGGCTTTTTTGTTTTAAAAATGATTAGTTTTTGCAACTGTGAAATTTGACACATGTACAACTTTTATTATGGTATGGTATTGAGAGACATATTGTGATATGGTGCATGTGAATGCACAAACTGTTGAGATATATTATTGTATATAAGAATATATATATGTTTTGATACTTTGATTTTGGGTTGAGTTTGATTTATTTTAATTGATTTTATATTCCATTTTGATTACTTGAGTATTCTAGTGCACTGATAACCTTGACTGAGATTAGTGGCCGACTGGTCACATATTTGAGATGGTTACAAGAAGTTTGACCACAGAAGCCATCGGCAATACTAGTGTGGGCTATGATTTAAAAAAAATAAAATAAATACTAGTAGGCCTAGATCACTCCCTGATTAGGAATATGATGAGTGATTTCTAGTTGCCTTTTCACTCCTGTTTAAATAATGACATGTATGCATGTGTGTGTGACTCACCATTACTATTATTTTCTAGATAACTTGGAATTGACTTTGGGTATTTTTGTGAGTTTTACACATACTTATAACTTGGATAACTTAGTGCTGTCAAGTTGTGCTTGCAGGTTCATCAATGTGAGACCCTGAATTTTGAGTCCTAAAAGTTCAGAAGCCAGTACAGGTGAAAAGACCATTTTAACCCTGAAGAAAAGGATATGTGATGGCCAAAATTGATAAGAAATGTCCTGTAATGAATTTTGGTTTTAATTCCCTTTATCTAGTTCTTTATAGGTTGATAATTACCTTAGAAATTAAAATCCCTAAAATTAAGGAGGGATAATTACAGAATTTAATTCTGATAATTATCTTACTTTAATCAAGCCTTTAAAATAGGGATTTTAATCCCATAATCACCTTATATAAATTGAAAGCTAGCCACACAAAAATCTTATACAAAAAACACACAAAATTCGTAAAATTTAACATCTCCCAATTTCTGCCGAAATCCACTGAAACTTCAAATCAGCATAACTCTCTCATCCTTTGTCGGATTCTTGCAAATAATAGCTTGTTGGAAAGCTCTCTTCATTATATTTCCAACCATATTTGTTTTATCATCTTGAGGTTAGTTTTATTTTTCGAAAGTTAAATCATATTTTGACGGAATTGCCAAAATCTGCTTGAACTTCAAATTAGCATAACTATATCGTCCTTTGTCAGATTCTTGAAAATAATAGCTTGTTGGAAATCTCTCTTCATCCTCTTTCCAACCATCTTGGGGTTTTTTTTGTCTGAAGGTTAGTTTACTTTGTTGAAAGTTAAATCGTATTTCGGTGGGATTAGGCTTCAAGATTGTGTGATTCTGTCTTCAATTGATTTCTGTTGTTGTTCCTCTTGTTCGTATGATTTTTTGACATCCAGTCATGTTATAAAATCATGAATTCATCCTTTTAATCTTTTCTACACATGAAATCAGTATGCCCTACCATTGTCCTATTATTGTCTATCTTGATCAATTGATTAACCTATTGGATTCCGATCTTGTTTCTTTTGATTGTATAAGTTATAAACACTTAATCCTTCTTTGTTAACATGAAATAGCAACCCCTTACACCTTGCTAACATGAAATCATAAATTATCTTGTGTCCTATGCTTAGTGCCGAAATATACATAGTTAAATTGGGGTGGTAATTCAGGTTGAATCTTGTTAAGTCCTTGGCTATCACATCACACATCCAAAGGGGAGGTACCTCCAGCATCTGACCACTGGTTTCTGATAGGTTTGGTGAGTGGAATTGGAAAGGAAATAGGGTACTTACTTGGTTATTGAGTATACATGCTTAGTTTGGTTTTGTCTTTGCCTTGTGATGCTATAGGTGGTTTGGAATTATTAAATAAGGGCAAAGGAATAGCTTCTTGTTCAGAGATAAGAGAGATAGGATCTATGCCTCATCGGTTTCTCCAGAGAAACGTGTAGTTTATTTTTTATTTTCGATGCCTGCTCTTGTTATTATTGCATGCGAATTGTTTGTAGGATATGTACATGAATTGCGGATTGAGATATGAATCCTATAGGCTATATGGAACCCTTGAGTTAGGTTTTGAGTGCCTGAATTGTATATAATTGTGTTCTGACATGATTGAAGATACCCTATTGTGGTATTATGCTTTGTACTTGCTGGTATGTGCTTGTACGTGTTTATGCGTTAGGATCCTGTTCCGATGGCCATTCGGGGTAAGCACTGATGGTCCTTGGGAGAGGGGAGACTCTTATTGGTATGTGAGTTGTATGGGTGGCAATCCCTAGCATGCACATGCTGGAAGCCTTGTCCTTGTGTGGCTTGGATGCCTGGTTCTTGTGTGGCTGGAAGCCTTGTCCTTCTATGGCTTGGATGTCTTGTCCTTGTATGGAAGGATGAATAGGTTTGCTGATTAGCTTGTTGCTAACCTTTTACCCTTTGTGCAGTAAACCTTGGACAACAAAGATGGAAGAGGATGACCTTTCTTTCTTTCTAGTGCTGAGAGTAATCCGATGACTTTTACTTGCCTGTGTACTTCTGATTTTCGGATGTGTTGTAGTCCACCCTCATCCTTACTTTCGGCCCTATCCCTTTGATTGATTCTTGAATTGCGTGATGCCCATAGTTGTGTAGAGATGATCTGATATTGTTTGGGAGTTTTGTGTTTAAGATTTTTGTAGATCTTATGATGTTGTGATCCTATTGAGATTCTTGTAATCTCATTCTGTTGTATTCACCATTTTTCAGGCTTAGACATTCACTGTCTGTGGTACCAGCGTGTGAGATCAAGATTGCACGGCGGGGCGATATCGCATCACGCATACGCATTCTTTAATTGCCTGCACATATAACATGAATTATGATGGGACTACTTTCTGGTTTTTCAAGATTCCTCCTTTACTTGTTGTGTCCGATTTATGTTGGGGGTTAACTTGCTGGATATTTGGATCCCTATGGGACTTGTGTGTTGTGGATTAATTGATTTTATTTAAAGACTTCCGCTGATATTTCATTCACTCCGTATGATACCAGAATACTTGTCCAATATCATGCTCCAATTGTTGATAAACATAAAGAATGTACATGCTAAAAATCGAGAATTTGATGAGTAAGCCTTGTGGGATTCAGATAGGTCCTGGTTCTTGGGCTTGTTTGGGTTTCACGGCGGTAAAGGCCCTAATCAGAGCAATTAATAATAGGTTAGGAGTTAGGGTTGTTACAATCAGGTTAACTGTTGATGGTAGTGCTTGATTAGTTGAGTTGTCCGTTACCGTCAGGTATGATCAAACTAACCGATTTGGATTATATACCAATATACCGAACGCACTTTCATATTTTATATTTATATTTTACTTTGTATATGTTAATTATATTCTGATGCATGGATTTATCAGATTTTATATTTGAGATAAGACTATTTGGTTTAACATACTTGAAGATGGTACAGGTTTTAACATTTTGGGATATTTGGAGTTGATACAGATTTTAAAAGCAATTTGTTTATGATTCAAACTTAGCCTACATTTTTTATTTTAATCCCCAATGTAGTTTTACTATTTTTTTTATTAATCTTACGGAATTCTAAGGGTAGCATTGTGATTGTTACTCTTAGGGTTCCGTGGCGAAGGTATTCACCCATGGAGTAGGGTATAGGGTGTGACAGAATCTACAAACTAGCTAACAACACACCTCTTTGATCAACTATCAAGAAAGTACCTGAGGATCTGAAACTAGCAAGCAACGACAGGTACATCTCCCGAATATAAAACAAAGAAGCCAAGGACTTATAGCTAAAGAGCATCAGCAACAACATTACTCTTTCTAGGGTAGTAGTCGATAATAAGGTCATAGTCCTTTATCAACTCCAACCAACTCTTTTGACTCATATTCAACTCATTCTAAGTCATAATATACCTCATACTCTGGTGATCTATGAAGATCCTGCAAGTCTCTACATACGGATAGTGATGTCAAATCTCAAAGCAAACATAATAGCAGCTAACTAAAGATCATGGGTAGGATAGTTACCTTCGTGCGGTCTCAACTGACGAGATGTATAGGCAACTACTTTATCCCCTTACATAAGCACACAACCTAGTCCTTGCTTTGAAGTGTCATTGTACACCATGTAACCTATACCTGAAGTGGGGAGAATCATGATAGGTGCAGATGTAAGATGATCTTTGAGTTTCTGAAAACTCTTCTCGTACTTAACATCCCAAACAAAGCTCACACCATGCCTCATCAAATGAGTCAAAAAGGCTGCAAACAATGAGAAATCCTCCATAAATCTCCGATAATAACAAGCCAAACCAAAGAAACTACAAATCCCAATCACACTTTAGGGTGCTTGCCACTGAATAACAGCCTCCACCTTCTTCGGATCAATGCCAACCCCCTTCTTGGATAAGATGTAACGACCCCAAATCCTAACCTATTATTAATTTCTCCGAATAGGGAAATTACAGCTGTGAAACTCAGATAAGCCCAAAAACCAGGACGTATCTGAATTCCACAAGGCTTATCAAATTCTCGATTTTTAACATATACATTCATTATGTTCATTAGTTATTGGAGCATAATATTGGACATGTATTCTGGTATCATACGGAGTGAATAAAATATCAGTGGAAGTCTTTAAATAAAATCAATGAGTCCACAACTCACAAGTCCCATAAGGATCTGAACATCCAGTAAGTTAATTCCCAAAATAAAACGGAAACAAGTAAAGGAGGAACCTTGAAAACTAGAAAATAGTCCAATCCTAATTCATGTTATATGCGCAAGAAATTAAGGAACAGGTATGCTAATGTGAGCCCCGCCGTGCAGCCTTGATCTCACACACTTGTACCACGGACAGTGGATGTACCTAAGCCTGAAAAATGGTGAATATAACAGAATGAGATTACAAAAATCTCAGTAGGATCACAACAACATAAGATCTACAGAAATCTTAAACATAAATCTCTCGAACAACATTAGATCATTCCTACACATCTATAGGTATCACGCAATTCAAAAATCAATCATAGGGATAAAGCCGAAACTAAGGCTGAGGGTGGACTGCAAAAACTTCCGAAAAATCAGCAGTACACAGGCAGGTAAAAATCATCAAATTGCTCTCGACTAGGAAAAAGAAAGGCCGTCCCCTTCCACCTGTGTTGTCCAAGGCTTACTGCACAAAGGGTAAAAGGTTAGCACACAAGCTAATTAGTAAGCCTATTCATCCTGCCACACAAGGACAAGACATCCCAAACCACACAAGGACAAGAGTATCCCAAACCACACAAGGATAAGGGCATCCTGCCACACAAAGACAAAACTTGTAGCCACACAAGGACTAGAGATCCAACGTGCGCATGTTGGGGTTTGCCACCCATACAACTCCCATACCAGTAAGAACCTCCCCTCTCCCAAGGAGCATCAATGCTTACCCCAAATGGCCATCGGAACAGGATCCTAACACACAAGCATGTACAAGCACACACAGGCAAGCACAAGCATAATACCATAATAGGGTATCCTCAATCATGTCCGAACACAATTAGCTTATTCAATTCACATATCTTGCACATATAATCAATTCGCATACAATAATTACAAGAGCATGCATCAAAAACAACAAACAAACAACAGGAATCTATGGAGAAACCGATAAGGCATAGATCCTACCTCTCTTGTCTTTGAACAAGAAACTATTCCTTTGTATTTATTTAATAATTCTGAACCACTTACAGTATCACAAGGCAAGGACAAAAACAAACTAAGCATGCATACTCAATAACCAATTGAATACCCTATTTCCTTACCAATTCCACTCACCAAACCTATCAGAAATCAGTGGTCAGATGCCGCAGATGCCTCCCCTTTTGATGTGTGATATGATAGCCAAGAACTTAACAAGATTCAACCTGAATTACCACCCAATTTAACTATGTATATTTCGACACTAAGCATAGGACACAAGATAGTTTGCGATTTCATGTTAGCAAGGTGTAAGGGTTGTGATTTCATACTAACAAAGAGGGATTAAGTGTTTATAACTTATACAATCAAAATAAACAAGATCGGAATCCAATAGATTCATCAATTGATCAAGATAGGCAACAATAGGGCAAGGGTAGGGCATACTGATTTCATGCATAGAAAAGATTCGAAGGATGAATTCATGATTTTATAACATGAATAGATGCTAAAAAATCATACGAACAAGAGGAACAACAATAGAAATCAATTGAAGACAGAATCACACAATCTTGAACCCTAATCTCGTCGAAATTTGACTTATCTTATGATAAATAAAAACTAACCTCCTGATTAAAAAACCAAAGATTTCTGGAAGAGGATGAAGAGATATTTCCAACAAGCTATTATTCACAAGAATCCAACAAAGGATGAGAGAGTTATTATATTTTGAAGTTCAAACTGATTTGAGCAATTCTGTTGAAATTCGATTTAACTTTTAACAAAGAAATGTTAACCTCAAAACAAAAAAACCAGAGATTATTGGAAAGAGGATGAAGAGAGATTTCCAACAAGCTATTATTCGTAGGAATTCGATAAACGATGAGAGAATTATGCTCGTTTGAAGTTCCAGAGGATTTCAGCAGAAATTGGGAGGTGTAGGATTTTTAGGTCTTACGAATTTTGTCTGTTTTCTGTATAAAATTTTTGTATAGCTGACTTCCTATTTATACACGGTGATTATGGGATTAAAATCCCTACCTTAAAGGCTTAATTAAAACAAGATAATTATCAGAACTAAATTCTATAATTATCCCCCCTTAAACTTAGAGTTTTTATTTCCTAAGGTAATTATCAACCAATAAAGAATCAATTTAAAGGGAATTAATACCAGAAATAATTAATAGACATCCCTTACCAATTTCAACCATCACACATCCTTTTCTTTAGGAAAAAATGGTCTTTTTCACCTGCACTGGCTTCTGGACTTTTAGGACTCAAAATTCAGGGTCTCACATCCTCCCCTCCTTAAAAGAATTTCTTCCTCGAAATTTTAGCACAAGTACCTAAGCAAACAGATAAGGAAATTTTGCACCCATAGATTCCTTAGTCTCTCAAGATTCTTCCTCAATTTGGCCATTATGCCAAACAACTCGTACCATTGGCACGTTTCGATTGCGAAGCTGTCGAACTGACCGATCTAGTATTGCAACTAGCTGTATGAGATAGCATAGGTCTCAAGCAATTACAACTGGGGGTTCTTCGAGCACGTGAGAAAGGGTCTTGCACATACTTTCTTAACATTGAAACGTGAAACACGTTGTGAATTCTTTCCATATTTAGAGGTAAGGCAAGTCGGTATGCAACAGGGCTGATCCTCTCGACGATGTTATACAGACCAATGTAATGAGGTGCTAGCTTACCTTGCTACTGAAAATGAAGAACTCCTTTCCATGGGGTGACCTTCTGAAACACTTTGTCACCAACCACAAATTCCAGCTCCCTTCGTCAATTATCGGCATAGTTTATTTGCCGATTCTTGGCTATTTTTAGCTATTGTCGAATCAAGTTCAACTGCTCTGTTGCTTGATCAATCAATTCCGAATTGTCTAGGCGTTTCTCGCCTACTTCATTCCAGCAAATGGGAGTTCTGCAACGTCTCCCATAAAATGCTTCGTAAGGTGCCATACCGATGCTTACATGAAAATTATTGTTGTAAGCAAATTCTGCCAATGGCTGGCATCGATCCCAACCGGTTTGCTTGTCCAACACACTCGCACGTATCATGTCTTCGAGTGTCTGAATCATCCTTTTTGATTGGCCATCGGTCTGGGGATGAAATTGTATACTGAAATTCAATCTCGAACCCAACGCATTCTATAATTTCTCCCAAAATCATGATATAAAATGAGGGTCATGATCTGAAACTATGGAAACTGGCACTCTATGCAATCGAACATTCTCGTTCAAGTAACGAACAACCAGTTTCTCAGGTGTACTCGTCACACGTATAGGAAGGAAGTGTGCAGATTTCATCATTCGATCCACGATCACCTAAATGGCATTGTATCCTCGCTGCGATCTAGGCAAGCCAGTCACAAAATCCATTGTGACATGCTCCCACTTCCATTCTGGAATCTGGAGTGACTGAAGTAGTTCAGCGGGTCGTTGATGTTCGATCTTTACTTGTTGACATACGAGGCATCAGGCAATGAACTCAGCAATGTGGCATTTCATGTTTGGCCACCAATACTGCTCCTTTAAATCTCGGTACATCTTAGTGCTTCTGGGATGGGTAGCGAACTTCGAACTATGTGCCTCTGATAGAATAAGGTTAAGAATATCAACATCTTGTGGAAC
Source organism: Passiflora organensis (assembly GCA_019739055.1). Taxonomy (NCBI): domain Eukaryota; kingdom Viridiplantae; phylum Streptophyta; class Magnoliopsida; order Malpighiales; family Passifloraceae; genus Passiflora; species Passiflora organensis. Next base: position 145,987 of record JAEPBF010000116.1, on the reverse strand, counting down.
ACATACCCGGTTTCTGATGACAAGCATTTCGTCATCTAGTATTCTGAAATCACAAACTATGACATCAACACCATCAGAAAGTTGCTTCTGAATTTCAATCAGTTTTGAATCCTTTAATTGCTGATTCCGGATTTCCTCAATCAAGTTAGGCATTGGTGACGAAATCCTTTAATTTCAATCACTGAGTTTGCACCACCCGCCTTGATAAGATCTCATCAAGCTTCTTATCATGGGCATTGGTCACAGCTGTGGGAGCTCTCTTGGACTTCCCCCTCTCCGGATCTTTCGTGTCTGCTTGGAATGGCTTCAATAAGCTCACATGGAAGACAGGATGAAACTCCAATCTTGGCGGTAACTCCACCTTGTATGATACTTTGCCGATCCTCTTCAACACCTTGAAAGGACCCTCGTATCGTCGCACTAGCCCCTTGTGCAACTTGGCAAAAACTCGGCTTTGGTGAGGCATTAGCTTCACCAACACAAGATCCCCTTCATCAAACTCTAAGGGACGCCTCTTTTTGTCCGCCCACTTCTTCATCCTCTTTGCCGCCTTGGACAGTTGCACTCTTGCAAGGTCCTTTTGCTCATCCCACTCCTTGGCAAAGCGATAGGCGGATGGATTCGGCCCTTGATAACCTGTGGAAATCTTGCTAGGAGTGTAAGGTTGTTGTCCATAAGCAATCTCAAAAGGACTCGTACCTGTCGATTCGCTCCTTTGCAGGTTGTATGAGAATTGGGCCACATCAAGTAATCTTGCCCAATTCTTCTGGTTGGCACTCACATAGTGCCTAAGGTAGAGCTCTAATAAGGCATTCACTCTCTCGGTCTGCCCATCGGTTTGAGGATGAAAGCTGGTGGAGAAATTGAATTCTGACCCCAACAGCTTGAACAACTCAGTCCAAAATCTCCCCGTGAATCGAGTGTCTCGATCACTCACAATGGATCTCGGAACGCCCCAATATTTCACCACATTTTTGAAGAAAAGGTGGCTTGTCTCCTCTGCCGTGCATGCTTTGGTGGCTGGAATGAATACTGCGTACTTCGAAAATCTATCCACCACCACAAGTATGGTTTGGAAGTCACCAGACTTTGGGAGGGATGTGATGTAATCCATGGAAATGCTCTCCCAAGGTCTCTCCGGTATAGGCAATGGCTCTAACAATCCAGGAGTTTTTTGTTGCTCAATCTTGTCTTGTTGGCAAACTAGACAAGTTTTCACATACCACTCCACATCGTCTCGCATGTTAGGCCAATAATGTAGAGGGACATAGATGCGGTTGCCTTTGGTGAAGAGCAACCCATCCTCTAGCCAAAATCTGCGGGTCTTGCCTTGCTTCACTTGTTCTGCCAAGGCTTGAGCTTGGGGGTCATGCTCCATACCCCCTCGGATCCTTTCCACAAGAGGACTCATTGGTCGACTGATGGCTGCAAGTTCGGCCCTTCTACTAAGAGCATCCGCCACCAAGTTTGCCTTTCCTGGCTTATACTCGAGTGTATAGTCAAACTCAGCCAAGAAATCTTGCCACCTTGCTTGCTTTGGTGATAGCTTCTTTTGTGAAAGGAAATAGCTTGTGGCAATGTTGTCAGTCTTGACAACAAACTTGCTCCCCAGCAAGTAATGTCTCCAAACTCGCAAGCAATGCACCACGGCTGTCATCTCCTTCTCTTGCACCGTGTACCGCCTCTCGGTATCATTCAGCTTGCGGCTCTCATAAGCAATTGGGTGACCTTCTTGCATCAAGACACCGCCAATTGCAAAATCTGAGGCATCCGTCTGAACCTCGTTTGGAAGTAGGTGGTTAGGCAAGGCTAACACTGGCTCCTCCACAATGGCTGCCTTCAGAGCATCGAATGCCTCTTGGCATCCACTCGACCAATCCCACGCCTTGTTCTTTTTGAATAACTCCGTCAAGGGTGTGGCAATGGAAGAGTACCCTTGAATGAACCGCCGATAATAATTGGCCAACCCCAAGAAGGAACGAAGATCCGTGACCTTCTTTGGGGGTTGCCAATCCTTGATAGCTTGGATCTTGGCACCATCCATCTTGATTTTGCCTCCGCCCACTATGTGGCCAAGGAATGCTACCTCCAGTTTGGCAAATGCACACTTCTCTCGCTTGACATACAGCTCATTCTCCCTCAACGCTTGAAACACCATCCTTATGTGTTGGATGTGTTCCTCAAGTGTGCGGCTGTATATCACTATGTCATCCAAATACACAACAACAAAGCGATCCAAGAACTTTCGGAGTACTTTGTTCATTAGAGTGCAAAAAGTAGCAGGTGCATTAGTCAAACCAAATGGCATGACTAAGAATTCGTAAGATCCATACCGTGTGACACATGCGGTCTTGGCCTCATCTCCTTTTGCTATGCGGACTTGATAGTAGCCCGATCTCAGATCCAACTTGGTGAACCATCTCGCATCCCCAAGTTGATCGAACAAGTCAGCAATAAGAGGAATAGGGTACTTGTTCTTCACGGTTACCTTATTCAAGGCTCGGTAGTCGATGCACAATCTCAGCGACCCATCTTGCTTCTTTTGGAAAAGCACCGGTGCTCCGTAAGGTGCTTTCGATGGTTGGATGAAGCCCGCATCCAACAACTCCTTCAATTGCCTCCGTAGTTCAGCTAACTCCGGAGGTGCCATTCGATAAGGGGCTCTTGCAGTTGGTTTGGCCCCGACTTCCAACTCGATGGCATGGTCTACCTCCCGTATGGGTGGTAGCTTCTTTGGGAGTTCTTTGGGCATCACATCGCCAAACTCACCAAAAACTTCCATAACTTGGATGGGCACTTCGTCATCAGTAGGTGTGCCTTCATCCATCACCAAGGTAGCTAGAAATGTGGGTTCTAACTTCCTTACTCCTCTCTTCAGCTGCATAGCTGATAGTGTTTTTGCCTTCAGCTCCTTCTCTCGAGCCACTGGCACCACACAACACTTGCTTCCTTCGGAAAGTATGAGGGTGTTTGTGCAGCTTATTGGGACTACTCTCGTCTGATCCAAAAACTGCATCCCTAATACAATCGGGAAATCATCCATAGGAACAATGGAGAAGTCAAGGTTACCTTTCCATTCTCCCATTTGTAGCTCGACCCCTCGGGCTACTCCAAAGATTGGCTGCGCTTGAGTGTTCACCGTCTTTAGCCAGCCTTTCTCCTCCTTGAACTTGATGCCAAGTCGTTGTGCTTCCTCCTTCTTCATGAAGTTGTGAGTAGCACCGGTATCGATCAATGCACGGGACTCCCTCCCTTGCACGATGGGTCTAGCAAACATCCTCCCAGCTTGCTCCTCCTTGGCATCTTTGGTTGAGGCTTTAACAGCACTCAACAGTTGTATGGAACTCATCCTTGGTGCTTCCATTGCTTCGGCTTCCCTTGCCATGGCTGCCAGTTTGTTTCTCTTCAGGCAATCCACAGCTCTATGTGGCCCCTCACACAGAAAACATGAGAGCTTAAGTCTCTCATTCTTGCCTCGATTTTCACCTCCCCCATATGTGGGTTTGGCTGGACGGAAGGACTTGAAGGACTTGTAAGGCTTGCCCTTCCACTCCTTGGTTTCTTGGACTGCTCCCCCACCTTTAGTCTTGTAGTCACGGAAACTCTTAGGCTTAGGTGGGTTTGAACTCTCGGCCTTCTTCTCAAATTCTGCCAAGGATTCAGCCTCGGTGATGGCATCATTGAGCTCTTTGACGTTGCGTCGGTGAAGCTCCAGCTTGACCCAACTTTGTAGGCCTCCCAGAAACATGTACATGGCCTCCATCTCGGGCATGTCTGGGATCTCCAACAAGACTTCCGTGAACTCCCTCACGTAGTCTCGGATGTCGCCCTTGTGGGACAACTTGCGGAGTTTCTCTCTCGCTTCTAGCTCCCCATTTCTTGGTGAGAAATGTGCCTTCAGGAGCCTTTTGAAATCTGCCCACGTCTCCAACGTCAAAGTGCCACGCTCAATTTGAGCATGCTTCATTCTCCACCAGGTCGTGGCACTGTTGGTTAGATACAGTGGGGCTTGGGAAAGTCGATCTCCATCGCTCTCCATGCCCACCCCTTGAAAGTATTGTTCAAGGTTGAAAAGGAAGTTGTCCACTTCCTTGGCATTCCTCGTCCCACCAAATGACTTTGGCCTTGGGACATCCAGCTTCAGCTTGGGTTTGGCAACCCCTTGCGCAATTCCCTTCTTGCAATCCTCCCTGATTCCAACCAAATCATCCTTATATAAAGAGATCTCAGCAAGAAGATTTACCTTGAAATCATCTAACTATTGCCTCCAAGAGTGGATAGCAATGAGGGCGCCTTGCATCTCCTCGCGAAGCTCATTCATGTCCCCTGACTCGAGCTCGCTTATGCGTTGGCCATACTCCTCAAGCGTATCTTTGTCATCGGCAACCTTCATCTCCACACGAGTGATCCTTGCCTCCAACGATGACAGATGATCAACAGTCTTCATTCTCTTCTTGTTTGGTTCGGGAGCACGTTGGGGTAGTCTCCCCACACGGACCTCCTCGACCTCCTCTTCAATATGGATGTTGGCATCAGAAGTACTAGGCATCTCCATTTCTCTCTCAAAGGATTGAGCCGTGGCTCCGCTACCAACTGTCACGGGACTAGAGTTTTGCGGAATAGAAACTCTCCGTGCGGCCTTAGGCTATCGCTCTTCCAATAGACTAAGTAAGCCTTCCTCACAAAGCTAGCTAGAATGCTAAGCTTAGAACACAACTGAAAAGAGAGAGACACAAGATAATGGAGAGAAAGCTCTAAACTCTCAATATTGCAAGTATTGCTGGATGATTACAAATTAGGGGAGGCACCCCTTATATAGCCTTTACAACTCCCCAATGGATGGTGGAGATTAAGCCGTATGATCTAATGGTTATATACAAAAGTAGAAAGCACAAACACGGATCCCAAGTAGGGAATATATTCCCTCTCTTAGTGGGGAACATAGTGGGGAACATAATGGGGAAAGATTCCCTCATTGATTAATGTTATCCTCGATTTGGGAGTCGGGTCCCGCACGAAGCCGAATGACTCGTAGTCTGATATCATGAATGACATGTAGTCTGATATTCGGTCGTGACAGCATGTAAGCCAAAACCGATGAAGAAGGAGGATGAAAAGTTTCGGCTCAAAGCATCAGCAACAACATTTGCCTTTCCAGGATGATATTCGATGATCAAATTGTAGTCTTTAATCTCCTCCACCCATCTTCGTTGCCTCATATTCAATTCTTTTTGGGTGAGGAGGTACCTCAGGCTTTTGTGGTCGGTGAAGATATGGCACGTCTCGCCGTATAAGTAATGTCGCCATATTTTCAAAGCAAACACCATGGCTGCAAGCTCCAAATCATACATAGGGTTGTTTCTTTTGCGCGGTCGTAACTGTCGGGAAGCATAAGCAACGACTTTCCCGTCTTGCATCAATACGCATCTAAGTCCGGATTTCGACGCATCGCTGTAAACCACATACTCCTTTCCGTAAATAGGTAAGGTAAGGATAGGTGCGGAAACTAACCGATTTTTCAGTTTTTCAAAGCTTTGCTGGTATTTCTCGTTCCACACGAACGGCTCACCCTTGCGCATCAGTTTTGTCAATGGTGCGGCAAGCGATGAAAAATCCTCCACAAAGCGACGGTAGTATCCTGCTTAGCCAAGGAAACTACGAACTTTGAACACAGTTCGCAGGGGTTCCCAAACAACTACAACTTCAATCTTCTTTGGATCAACTAACACACCTTGGGTGGAAACAATATGGCCAAGGAAACCAACTTTGCGTAACTAGAATTCGCATTTAGAGTACTTAGCAAACAACTGCTGATCCTTCAAAGCATTCAGCACAATCCGCAAATGCTTAGCATGTTCCTCTTTCGATTTTGAATAAATCAGAATGTCGTCGATGAAGACTATCACAAATTTATCCAGGAACTCATGGAACACACGATTCATCAGGTCCATGAACACAGCTGGTGCATTGGTCAAACCAAATGGCATAACCAGAAATTCGTAGTGGCCGTATCGCGATCTGAACGCGGTCTTCGGAATATCAGCATCATGAACTCGCAATTGACGGTATACAGATCTGAGGTCGATCTTGGAGAACACGGCTGCACCCTAGAGTTGGTCGAACAAATCATCGATGTGTGGCAAAGGGTACTTGTTCTTCACGGTCACATGATTCAACTGCCAATAGTCGATGCATAATCGTAACGAGCCATTTTTCTTCTTTACGAACAAGACAGGTGCTCCCCAAGGTGATACACTAGGTCGGATGAAACTGTGATCCAGCAAATCTTCCAATTGTGTTTTTAGTTCCTTCATTTCCGCAGGAGCCATAAGATACGGAGGAATGGAAATCGGATTCGTACCAGGCACTAACACAATACCGAATTCCACTTCTCTTGCTGGTGGTAAACCAACTATGTTTTCTGGAAATAGTTCTGAAAATTCGCGAACCACTGGAACAGAATCCAGATTTGAGGACTCTTTAGAAATATCATGTACGTGCGCGAGGTACGCTGTACATCCTTTGTTGATCAATTGCTTCGCATCCAGCCAAGAAATCATGCAAGTTGGAACAACACGCCTATCACCTTCAAAGCAGTATTCGACACCATCAGGAAAAGTGAATCACACATGTTTGGTGAAACACTCCATACGGGCTTGATATTTCGCCAGAAAGTCCATGCCTAAGATTACATCCAACTCTCGGATGTCCAATGGAATTAGATCCACTTCAAGTACATTCGGACCCATACGGACAACACAGCCAATGTAGACTAGATCACAAATTAGTTGCTCTCCCAAAGGAGTCAAAACCGCAATAGGAAGAGTCAAGGGAGATAGAGGCCGATCCGTGTTAAGTGCTATCCTTGGACTTACAAATGACCTATTTGCTCAGGGATCTAATAATACTTTAGCATTTTGAGAAAAAACTGAAATAGTACCTATCAGCACATCAGTACTAGCCTCGACATCAGTTAGGGTGAATAGCCTTGTTGGTCTTGGTTGCGCCTCTCTTGTGGATCCGTTGGGTGGTCCTCATGGTGCGCGTGTTGGTGGTTTTGTAGGGTTAGCATACCCACCTCAGCCCACACTAGGTGTGCCAGTGATACATCTCGTCTTCTCGCATTCTTGCTGAATGTGTCCCATTTCACCACAATTATAACATCGACATTGCTGAGAAGTCCACATAGATCCATTGGGATTTGAACCAGAAAAGTTCTTCTTGTTGTTACTTCTATTGCCATTAATTTTCTGAGGATAGGACCTCAGAGGATAAGGTCCCATACGCCAATTAAATTTCGAATCTCACCTGAAGGATCCACCACTAGTGGCTGCGGATAGCTTCTTGGTTTGCACGATCTTTTAGGCTTCAGTCGCGACAACAATTAGTTCTTGCAAATTCTGTACCGGTGTTGTACCAACGATTGTTTTGAGTTCGATACTCAGCACATCCTGAAATCGTCTCGCAAGCTGGTACTGTGAGCGATCCTCTTCAGGTGCAAATCGGGACAGTTCCCTTATTGGTTTTTCATATTCCAACACCGAACGAGTGCCTATTCATGCTTGTAGAAAGCTTGTTGCTGCTCGCTTTTATGGAATCTCGTATAGAATCTTTCGTAGTATTCATATCGAAATTCCTCCCATGTAGGCAGACGATCGCCAAATCGTAAGCTCACAGCTGTCCACCATGTGAGGGCTTCTCCCTCAGGTAGGAAAGTGGCGATGGAAACCCTGTCATCATTTGAGATACGTAAGAACAAGGACACTTGGCATAAGGTGTCAATCCATTCATGAGAGGCAGCGGCTCCAGCTGAACCATTGAAATATTTACATCCCAATTGTCGAGCTTCCTTCAATAATTTTGTAATCACGACGGGAAGTCTCTCGGTTTCTTTAGGATGCACCGACTGCGCAGGTTCAAGTGGAGGAATAGGTTCTTCCACATGCATGGGTGCAAGAGCATTCTGAAATTGTGCCTCCATACGCTGCTGATTTGTAGCAATTCCTTGCAATACATTTAGGATTGGTGCCATCACATGATCGATGGCTGGTGCGGCTGCTGCCTCAGGTTGGTTTTCGGGCTCAGCTTGCCTTCCCTGCTCAGTTTGTGCATTCGGCTCCTCTTGCTCAACAGTTTTCTGTTCGGCCCGAACCTCATACCTACCCCGTCGATCCCTTGTAGCGTTCAACCTTGCCATACTATACAAACATATGATTGTTACTTAACACATAACTAAATACGATACTAGGAAAAGAAGCGGTAGCTGGTGGAGAGGCATGCACCGGACGATACGCATATGCTGGTAAACAAAATACACTTGCACACAAATACTCATAAGTTTCGGAAATCATATGTACACATGCGATGCACACTCGGCAATTACACCAACACTCCCATAAGCATTCGGCAACAATACTATCATACAAACCATTCTTGAAAATCATTGCAACAAACTCTAAAGACAATGATAAGAAGTCACATAAGGACACTCGACATTATGGCAAAACACACATTCGACAATGACAAGAAATACATTAAGATTTATCAGAACACATCAAGGCATACCAGGCATAAGAACATTCATAAACACATAGCAAATCAGATTATCATTCTCATTATTTAAATCTTACAAATCAATCTCTTTTTAGCATTAGTTTACTTTCGGTATTAGGCCCTAAGTGAGTGAGTGTGTGTGCATGTTCTTACCTTCAAACACAAAATCAACAAACAAGTTAGCATATAACCAATTATATTCCTTAAACCATGCTCCGCTACCAAACCTGTAATAACCCCAAATCCTAACTTATTATTAATTGCTTCGATTAGGGCCATTACCGCCATGAAACTCAGACAAGCCCAAGAACCAGGATGTATCTGAATTCCACAAGGCTTACTTATCAAATTCTCGATTTTTAGCATGTACATTCGTTATGTTCATTTATTATTGGAGCATGATATTGGACATGTATTCTGGTATCATACGGAGTGAATAAAATATCAGCAGAAGTCTTTAAATAAAATCAATAAATCCACAACTCACAAGTCCCATAAGGATCCAAACATCTAGTAAGTTAATCCCTAAAATAAAACGGAAACAAGTAAAGGAGGAACCTTGAAAACCAGAAAATAGTCCAATCATAATTCATGTTACAGAGCAAGAAATTAAGGAACAAGTATGCTAATGTGATGCGATATCGCCTCGCCGTGCAGCCTTGATCTCACACACTGGTACCACGGATAGTGGATATACCTAAGCCTGAAAAATGGTAAATACACAGGATGAGATTACAAGAATCTCAGTAGGGTCACAACATCATAAAATCTATAGAAATCTTAAACACAAATCTCCTGAAAAACATTAGATCACTCCTACACATCTAAGGGTATCACGCAATTCAAAAATCAATCAAAGAGATAGAGTCGAAACTAAGGCTGAGGGTGGATTGCAAACACTTCCGAAAAATCAGAAGTACACAGGCAGGTAGAAATCATCAGATTGCTCTCGGCAATAGGAAAAAGAAAGGTCGTCCCCTTCTACCTGTGTTGTCCAAGGCTTACTGCACAAAGGGTAAAAGGTTAGCACACAAGCTAATCAGTAAGCCTATTGTTTCTTCCACACAAGGACAAGACATCCCAAGCCATACAAGGACAAGGGTATCCCAAACCATACAAGGATAAGGGCATCCTGCCACACAAGGACAAGACTTCTAGCCATACAAGGACTAGATATCCAGTGCGAGCATGCTGAGGTTTGCCACCCATACAACTCCAATACCAGTAAGAGCCTCCCCTCTCCTAAGGAGCATCAGCACTTACCCCGAATGGCCATCGGAACAGGATCCTGACACACAAACATGTACAAGCACACACAGGCAAGCTCAAGCACAATACCATAACAGGGTATCCTCAATCATATCAGAACACAATTAGCTTATTCAATTCACATATCATATGTAATTTGGGCACTCAAAACCTAACTCAAGGGTTTCGGTATAGCCTATAGGATTCATATCTCAATTCCCAATTCTTGCACATATCCTACAATTAATTTGCATGCAATAATAACAAGAGCATGCATCGAAAACAACAAACAAACAACAGGGATCTCTGGAGAAACCGATGAGGCATAGATCGTACCTCTCTTGTCTTTGAATAAGAAGCTATTCCTTTGTCTTTATTTAATAATTCTGAACCACTTATACTATCACAAGGCAAGGACAAAAACAAACTAAGCATGCATACTCAATAACCAATTGAATACCCTATTTTCTTACCAATTCCACTCACCAAACCTATCAAAAACCAGTGATCAAATGCCGCAGGTGCCTCCCCTTTTGATGTGTGATATGATAGCCTAGAAATTAACAAGATTCAACCTGAATTACCACCCAGTTTAACTATGTATATTTCGGCACTAAGCATAGGACACAAGATAGTTTGCTATTTCATGTTAGCAAGGTTTAAAGGTTGTGATTTCATGCTAACAAAGAGGGATTAAGTTTTTATAACTTATACAATCAAAATAAACAAGATCGGAATCCAATAGGTTCATCAATTGATCAAGATAGGCAACAATAAGGCAAGGGTAGGGCATACTGATTTCATGTATAGAAAAGATTCAAAGGATGAATTCATGATTTTATAACATGAATAGATGCCAAACAATCATACGAACAAGAGGAACAACAATAGAAATCAATTGAAGACAGAATCACACAATATTGAACCCTAATCCCGTCGAAATTTGACTTATCTTACGATAAAGAAAAACTAACCTCCTGATTTAAAAAATGGCTGGAAAGAAGATGAAGAGAGATTTACAATAAGCTATTATTCGCATGAATCTGAAAAACGATGAGAGAGTTATGCTTGTTTGAATTTCCAGCGGATTTCAACAGAAATTGGGAGGTGTAAGGTTTTTAGGTCTTACGAATTTTGTGTGTTTTCTGTATAAGATTTTTATGTGGCTGACTTCCTATTTATATAAGGTGATTATGGGATTAAAATCCCTATCTTAAAAGGTTAATTAAAGTAAGATAATTATCAGAATTAAATTCTATAATTATCCTCCCTTAAACTTAGGGTTTTTATTTTCTAAGGTAATTATCAACTAATAAAGAATCAATTTAAAGGGAATTAATACCAGAAATAGTTACTAGACATCCCTTACCAATTTCGTTCATCAAACACCGTTTCTTCAGGGGCAAAATAGTATTTTTTACCTGCACTAGCTTCTGGACTTTTAGGACTCAAAATTCAAGGTCTCCCATACCAAATGCTCAAGAAAACCAACCTCAAACAACTATAACTCACACTTGCTAAGCTAGACATACAAACTAGTTATCCCTCAAAACTAATATGCAATGCTCAACTACAGAACATACACTTCTCTGAACTTTGAATATATCCAAAATATCATTAAAGAACATATTCACATACCTGACCATAACTACTTATATTCTATAATAATTGATACTAGGTTCCTCGAATATCATTAATCAAGTGTCACAAATCAATATGCATCAACTGAACATCTCAAAGTACAATCTAATAATTTCCTCAATCAAATTTCATCCAAGGTCAACTTAAATATCTCCCAACTCAAACTCAACAAATTAACACTAGCAAATCATACCTCAAATCATGATCATAATATAAAAATACTGAAATATTAGTCAATCCAACATCACAACTCAACATATCCACACATAAAATAGAAAATAATCTCAGATAAGTCCTCCTTCTATAGTCTCAACTTATATTAATCATATCTCAAATCTATACTGGAAAATATCTCATCTCCCTATAATTGAGAACAATCAAACACAAAACTTCATCTTCCCAATATAAGAGAGATATACCTATCGAATCCTCAAGGATGATATCTACAAAATCTCACCCAACAATCACATAATCCAAACATTCTCAATAACAGGAATATCCACCACATGAGCTAGGAAAGCATGATATCATTTCCGCTAATTAAGTAACCTCAAAAACTGATATCCAATAACTATTATATGTATTATCAAACATAACATCTACTCCAATAAAAGTTTACAAATCAAACCTCATCTCAAATACTAGAAATAAACCTTATGCATAACAAGTCAACCCATAACAAATACCATATCAAGGCCAAGCAAAGCAAAGAATATATCATATTGGTTTCACATACAACATCTGCAATGATCATTGAACCCCTGAACAACATAATCTCCACAACCAATGCTCTTGCCACGAAATAATACCTCAACCATAAGATCCAATGACAATAAATGCATGCCCAAAATACAAAATACTCAAAATCCAACCAAAGCTCTACAAGCATGCAAATCCATCATACAGAATCAAACAAGTAAAGATAGAAGTGGTACTAGTCTCCTCCGTAGTACAAGCCTGAAGCTCACTATATCAAGTATCCAACTTTGAAATAGAAGTGCCAATACCACTAATATAATAACACTAAAATATATATCAGATATACAAACTAGAACGTACTAATTATCAGAAACTAACAATTTTGATTGTACAATCGGACCATTTTTAAAATATTTCTGCGGAGTCTGAAATCTATCCATAAAACCTTTTGTTTAAAATCAATTCACTACAAAAGTATTTTACTTTAAACAAATCTGGTTCTCCACTACCAACAAAAAAATGTCATGCCCCATACCCTACTCCAGGGGTGAACGCCTCTGCGATGGAACCCTCAAAGTAACAATCACTATTCTACCCTCAAAATTCCACGAGGCTAATAAAACAAAACGACAAAAATACACATTGGATTAAAATAAAAATATAGAGTAAGTTTAAATCATAAATAAGTTTCTTTTAAAATCTAGGCATCCTAAGCACACAAGGATTAGGGCATCCAAACCACACAAGGATTAGGGCATCCAAACCACACAAGGATAAGGACATCTTGCCAGCACATAAGACTAGGCATCCAGTGAGCTCTTGCTGGGAATTGTCACCCATATGACTGCCATACTACTAAGAACCTTTCCTCTCCTCATCAGCGCTTACCTCGAATGGCCACCGAAAAAGGATCATCATGTCATATGCACACAATACAACCGCATTAGGCATACAGAATCTACCTTAGGGTTCGAAATTGCCTAACAATTCCATGGTTCAATCTGTAACTATGCATACTAAACATAAGGCATGTACAAATACCAATAACAAAGATATGTACTTAAAAACATCAATCAAACAACAAGGATTTCTGGAGAAACTTATGAGGTATAAATCCTACCTTTATTGTATATAAACAAGTAGCTAATCCTTTGCCTTTATTTAGAGCATATGAACCATACTAAGCATGCTTATTCAATAACCAAATAAACATCCTATTTTCTTACCAATTCTACTCACCAAGCCTATCAGAAACCACTAATCAGATGCTGCTGAGACCTTCCCTTTGGATGTGTGATGTGATAGCCTAGAACACAACAAGAATCAACCTGATTTACCATCCCAATTAACCATGAAAATCTTGGCACTAAGATTGGGCAATAGGGAAAATTATGATTTCATGCATAAGGGACTTAGGGGTTGCAATTTCATGATAACAAGGGAAGATCGTGTGTTAATAACACATTCAATTAAAAGGAACAAGATCAAAAACTTACAAACATGTCAATTGATCAAAATTGGCAAAAATAGGGCAAGGGTATAGGGCATAATGATTTTATACATAGGGAAGATTTAAATAATGAATTCGTAATATTATATTATGAATAGATGGCAAAAAATCATATTAACAAAAGGAACAATAATAGAAACCAGTTGAGAGGTCAATCAAAGAATTTTGGTACCAAACCCTAGGTATTTGCAATAAGGAATAATATAGGGAAGAACTAACCTTCAGATGATGAAACTAAGATAGCAAGATAGAGGATTGAAAGAGGTTATTTGTAGAAATTTGATAAAGGATGAATAAATTCGGCTATAGTGAAGGTAAAAAAATTTCGGCAGCAAGGGTAGGGAGTAGGGTTTGATTGCTTGATGATTTTATGTGTTTTTGGTATAGGATTTAAGTATGGCTGGTTACCTCCTTATATAGGGTGTTTATGGGATTAATCTTCCTACTTTTAAGGCTAGATATAAGGAGATAATCATTTGGATTTAATTCTGGAATTATTTTTTATGAATATATAATACATTATTAATGCTAGAAATAAAATAAGGAAGAAATAAAATCAGAAATGAACACTAAATCCTTACTACCATTTCCTGCTACCACACATCCATTTCTTCATGGATAAAATCATCATTTCAGCTGCACTGGCTTCTGTACTTTTAGGACACAAGAATCAGGGTCTCACATCCTTCCCTCCTTATAAAAATTTCATCCTCAAAATTTCAGCACAAGTGCCTAAGAAAATAGGTAAGGAAATTTTGCGTGCATAGATTCCTCAGTCTCCCAAGACTCTTCCTCAACTTGGCCATTACTCCGAACAACTTGTACCATCGGCACGCTTCGACTGTGAATCTGACGAACTGACCAATGTAGTATGGCAACTGGTTGTACGGGATAGGATAGGTCTTCATCAACTTCAATTGGTGGTTTTTCAAGCATATGAGCAGGATCTTGGACATATTTTCTCAAGATTGAAATGTGAAACACGTCATGAATTCTTTCCATATTCTGAGGCAATGTAAGTCAGTATGCAACATGGCCAATTCTCTCAACAATATCATACGGACCAATCTAATGAGGTGCTAACTTACCTTGTCTTTGGAAACGGAGAACTCCTTTCCATGGGGCGACTTTCAGAAACACCTTGTCACCCAACGCAAATTCCTGCTCCCTTCAGTGATTATCGGCATAGTTTTTCTTCCGATCTTGCGATGTCTTCAGCCTTTGTTAAATCAAATTCAGTTGCTCCATTGCTTGATCAATCAATTCTGGATTATCTAGGAGTCTCTTGCCTACTTCATTCCAAAAAAATGGGAGTTCTGCAACGTCTCCCATATAATGCTTCATAAGGAGCCATTCCAATGCTTACATGAAAGCTGTTGTTGTTAACGAACTCCACCAAAGGTAGACATTGATCCCAAATGGTATTTTAATCCATCACACATGCATGTACTATTTCTTCAAGTATCTGAATCGTTATTTCAGATTGACCATCAGTTTGGGGATGAAATGCTGCACTGAAATTCAGTCTTGAACCCAAGGCATTCTAGAATTTCTCCCAAAATCGTAAAGTAAAACGTTTTGAAACAATTAAAACTGGCACTATCTCGTCCAAGTAACGACTAGTCAATCTCTCAGAGATGTCTGTCACACGAACAGAAAGGAAGTATGTAGATTTCATCAATCAATCTATGATCACCCAAATGGCATCAAATCCTTGCTGAGATCTAGGCAAACCGGTCACAAAGTCCATCATGGCCTGCACCCACTTCCATTCTGGAATCGAAAGTGACTGAAGTAAACTAAAAGTTCTTTGAAGCTCGATCTTCACTTGTTGACATACAAGGCATCGGACAACGAACTCAGTAATGTGGTGTTTCATGTTCAGCCACCAATATTGTTCTTTCAGATCTCGGCACATCTTAGTGCTACCGGGATAAATAGCAAACTTCAAACTATGCACCTCAGACAAAATCAGATTGCGAATATCGACATCTTATGGCACACATACCCAGTTTCTGAAGAAAAGAACACTATCATCTCGCATTCTGAAATCACGAACTATAGCATCAACACCATCAGCTAATTATTGCTGAATTTCAGCCAATCTTGGATCTTCAAATTTCTGATTTCGGATCTCTTCTAGCAAAGTAGGGTTGACCATGATTTGAGCCAACAATGAACCAGAAAAATCAGTGCCAAGATGCATATGCGTAGTTCTCAAATCCAGCAACATTGGCATATATTGTGCATGCATATATGCTAAAATCGATGGAGAAGAAGAATAGGTCTTCTGGTTTAAAGCATGAGCAACAATATTTTCTTTTCCGAGATAATATTCAATAATTAAATTATAGTCTTTAATCAGTTCCACCCATCTTCTTTGTCTCATATTCAACTCCTCCTGCATAAGGAGATACTTCAAGCTTTTGTGGTTGGTGATGATTCTGAACGTCTCACCGTACAAGTAGTGGCACCATATCTTCAATGCGAATACCATGATTGCAAACTCCAAATCGTGTAGGATAGTTGCTTTCATGCAGACGCAACTGCCAGGAAGCATAAACAATGAATTTCCCATTTTGCATCAGCACACATCCAAGTCCGGATTTTGATGCTTCGCTGCATACCACATATTCTTTTTTGCCGACCGGCAAAGTAAGGATAGGTGCAGAAACTAACCGGTTCTTTAATTCTTCGAAGCTTCACTGGCATTTCTCATTCCACACGAACGACTCTCCTTTGCGAGTCAATTTTGTCAAAGGTCCAGCAAGTGATGAAAAATTCACCACGAAGCAACAGTAGTATCCAACTAAACCAAGGAAACTATAAACTTTAAATATAGTCTACGGGGGTTCCTAAGCAACTACGACTTCAATCTTCTTTGAATCAATCAGTATACCATGGGCAGAAACAACATGGCCAAGGAAACCAACTTTGCATGACCCGAATTCTCATTTGGAGTACTTTGCAAACATGTGTCGATCCCTCAAAATTTTCAGGACAATCCACAAGTGCTCAGCATTCTCCTCTTTCGATTTTGAGTAAATAAGAATGTCATCGATGAAGACTAGCACAAATCTGTCCAGGTACTCTTGGAATACACGATTCATCAGGTCCATGAACACGGCTGGTGCATTGATCAAACAGAATGGTATAACTAGAAATTCATAGTTACCATATTGCGATATGAATGCAGTCTTCGGAATATCAGCTTCACAAACACGCAATTGATGGTATCCCAATCTGAGATTGTTTTTGGAAAACACGGCTGCACCTTGGAGTTGGTCGAACAAGTCGTTGATGCGCGGTAGAGGATACTTGTTCTTTACAGTCACACGATTCAGTTGCCGATAGTCAATACATAATCGCAGCAAACCATCCTTCTTTTTCATGAACATGACAGGTGCTCCCCAAGGTGACACACTGGGTCGGATGATACCATAATCTAGAAAATCTTCCAATTGCATCTTCAATTCCTTCATTTCTACAGGAGCCATACGATAAGGCAGAATAAAAGTCGGATTCGTACCCTGTATAGTTCAATGTCGAATTCCACTTCTCTTGCTGGTGACAAACCAGCTATGTCTTCTGGAAACACAATCGGAAATTCATGAACCACTGGAATAGAATCCAGATCTGAGGACTCTTTAGAAATGTCGTGTACATGCACGAGGTATGTAGTACATCTTTTGCTGATCAATCTATTTGCATCGAGCCAGGAAATCATGCAAGTTGGAATAACTCATCTGTCACCTTTAAAGCAATACTCGGAACCATCTGAAAGAGTGAACCACACATGCTTGGTGAAACACTCCATTCAGGCTTGATATTTTGCCAAACAATCCATGCCTAAGATCACATCTAGCTCTCGGATGTCCAATGGAATCAGATCCACTTTAAGTATATTCGAAACCGTACATACAGCACAGTCAATGTAGACTAAATCATAAGTCAGTTGCTCTTCCAAAGTGGTCAGAACCAAAATAAGATGAGACAAGGGAGACAGAGGCCAATCTAAACTAAGTGCTATCCTTAGACTCACAAATGATCTATTCGCTCCAGGATCTAGTAACACTTTAGAATTTTGAGAAAAGACTGAAATAGTACCTGTCACCACATCTGGACTTACTTTGGCATCAGTCAAGGTGAACAATCGTGTTGGTCTGGGTTGCGCCTCACTTGTAGATCTGCTGGGTGGTCCTCTAGGTGCGCGTGCTAGTGGTTTAGTGGGATTGGCACACCCACCTCGATTAGCATTTGGTGCGCCTGTGATAAGTCTTGGTTTGGGACATTCCCTCTGAATATGGTCCATTTCGCCACAACTGTAGTATCGACATAGCTGCGAACTCCACATAGATCCATTAGGATTAGGACTGGAAAAATTCCTCCTGGAGTTACCTCCACAGCCATTGTTCTTCGGAGGGTAGAACCTCAAAGGATAGGGTCCCATACACCGTTTGAATTTGGAATCACGCCTGAATGATCTGCCACTACTTGCTATGAACGTCTTCTTGCTTTGTAAGATCTTCTCGGCTTCAGTTGCAGCAACGATCAATTCTTGCAAATCATGTACCAGTGTCGTGCCCATAGTAGTTTTGAGCTCGGTACTCAGCCTATCTTGGAATCGTCTCGCAAACTAATAAGTTGAGCGAGCTTCCTGTAGTGCAAATCGGAACAACTCCCTCATTTCCTTCTCATATTCCAGCACCGAACGGGTGCCTTGTTCAAGCTTATAGAAAGATTGTCATTGTTTTTTCTTGTGGAATCTGGTGTAGAATCTCTCGTCAAACTCATACCGGAACTCTTCCAACGAAGGCAAACGATCCCCGAACTGCAAACTCACGGTTTTCCACCATGCGAGGGCTTCTCCCTCAAGTAAGAAAGTGGTGATTGCAACCTTGTCGTCATCAGAGATGCACAAGAACAAAGAACACTCGGCATACGGTGTCAATCCATTTATGCGCCGCAGCGGCACCTGCTGAACTACTGAAATCTTTACACCCTAGCTGATGGTCTTCCTTTAGCAACTTTGTAATGACAACTGGAAGTCTCCTAGCTTCCTAAGGATGAGTTGGCTGAACAGGTTCGAGCGAGGAATAGGGTTTTCCACAGGTGGTGCGGGTGCAGGAGTATTCTGAAATTGAACCTCCATTCGCTATTGATTCGCAGCAATCCCTTGCAACAAGTTTAGTATTTGTTCCATTATCGGATCTATGGCTGGTGCGGCTGGTGCCACAGGTTAGTTTTCAGGTTCAGCTTGCCTTTTCTGCTCATTCTGTGCTTCAGGTTCATTCTGCTCAATAAGTTGCTGTTCGACCTAAATCCCATACCTACCCTAACGATCCTTTTGTATGTTCTGCCTTGCCATACTATACAAACACACAAAGTCACTCAACACATAACCCAAATACGAAACTAAGGGAAAGAACTGGTATTTAGTGGAGAGGCGTACACCGGACGATATGTATATGCTGGAAAACAAAACATAGAGGCACACAAGTACTCACAAGTCTCAGCAATCACTCATATTCATGCAAAGACACATTCGGAAATTACACAAATCAATCCACATGCATTCGGCAATCATATTAACATTCACGAGTATTCAGCAAGCATACAACCAGAGATCACAATCAACATTCAGCAAGTTATATACATACTTGGAAATTATAAGAAAACACAGCAAAACACTCATCAAAACACATCAGAAAATACCAAATCATACAATGCATAAGAACACATAGAAACACTCAGCAAATCACACATTCAAATATAGCAACTAAAGATTTCAAACCAGGTATTTTAACATCAGATTTCTTTTGGCATTAATCCTCTAAGTGTGTGGGGGTGTGTGCATGTCTCTCCCTACAAAAACAAAACCAACAAACAAGTTAGCATATAACAAATCATACTCTCCTTAAGAGTTGTATGGGAGCATCTACCCATTTGATTATTTTCCATGTATTATTCTATGGGTATGACATACCACGATAGGTATATTGGTGGTCACCTCTACCTTTTCCTGTGACAATATCAAAGGAGGGAATTGCATAGTTTTCAAAATAAAATAACCGTTGACCGTAGATTCGAGGGTGTCATTGGCCATGGTGCTTGAGGATCAGTTTTCACTCTACCTCGATAAGTTTCACGCAATCTATCCTAATGTATGTGATATTGTAAGGACCCAAATTCAACCTATTAGGACCCTTAACGCCATGAAACCCAAATAAACTCAACCTATGACCTATCTGAATCTCACAAGGCTTATCCCCCTAACTTCTGATTTTATTAAGTTTTTTTCTTATGCTTTTTAAAGGTTGGAGCATGATAGTGGACAAACATTTTGATAATATAAGAAATGAATAAAAAAATCACCAAAAATCTTTAAAATTATTCAAAGAAACCACAACATACAAGTCCCATAGGGATCTCAAAATCCAGCAAGTAATCCTCCAATAAATTCCAGAAACAAACAAACAAATGATGGATTCAAAGAACCAAAAATTAGTCTAGTCAAACTTTATGTTATATGCGCAAGCAATCAGCAAGGAAGGAGGTATGCAAATATTATGTAATATCATTCCGTCGTGCGTGCAGCCTTGATCTCACACACTGGTACCACGAACAGATGATGTACCTAAGCCTGAAAAATGGTGATAACAACAAGTTGAGATTACAAGAATCTCAGTAAGGTCACAACATCATAAGACCTGCAGAAATCTAAACAAACATCTCCCAAACAACATCAGATCAGCCTACATAACTAAAGGGATATCAATCAATTATCAAACAATCTCAATAAGGATAGGGCCAAAAGCTAAGGCTTCGTTGTAGAAAGGGTAAATGGTTAGCACACAATCTAATCAGCAAGCCTATTCATCTTGTCAACACACAAGACAAGGCATCTAGTCAGCACATAGGACTAGGCATCCTAACCACACAAGGATTAGAGCATCCAAACCACACAAGGATAAGGGCATCTTGTCAGCACACAAGGCAAGGCATGTAACCAGTATACAGGACTAGGAATCTAGCCAACATACAGGACTAGGCATCTAGCGAGCTCTTGTTGGGGACAACCACCCACACGACTCCCATACCAGTAAGAACCTCTCATTTCCTTAAGAGTATCAGCGCTTATCATAAATGGCCATCAGAAAAGTATCCTGACACACAGACATATACAAGCACACACAAGCAAGTACAAAGCATATCACCACAACAGGACATCCTCAATCATACACAACACAATTAGCATGTCATATATACACAATACAACTGCATTAGGTATACTTAAACTACCTTAGGGGTACGAAATTGCCTAACAATTCCATGGTTTTAATTCGCAACTATGCATACTAAACATAAGACCTAGACATCTATCTCAAATTAAACTCTTTCAACTCTGTTGGAAAATCCGTTGCATCATCTGAGAACACATTTGAGTACTCTCTCTTTCTCTATTGATATGCTACTCAACTCCAAGAACTCAACTATCACATCACTCATATATGCCAATGAAGTTGTACAACTTTTGCTGATCATACGCTTGGTACTAAACCATGATATCATACACGTTATCCTCACTCATCTGTCACACTAAAAAACAAGACTCTGTACCATTTTCCAAACTAAACCATACTCTTTTTGTGAAACAGTCCATATCTAGTATTGCATCCAACTCTCTTATGTCCAATGAAATCAGACCGGCCTCAATTTCCACTGAACCCATTTGTGGTACACATCTCATATACAATCTATTGCAAGCCAACTACTCACCTAATGGGGTCTAAACTTCTATGGGTGGCTCTGAGGGTGACTGCTCTCTAACGGTACTCTTAGCTACCCAAGGACAAACAAACAACCTGTTTGCTCTGGGGTCTAACCAAACTCTAGCACAACAAGAAGAAAAACTGGAACTATACCTATCACAATGTCTGGATTGGCCACAACCTATGCATCAGTCAAGATGAATAGGCGTGTCTGCTGTCTCTGCTATTGTGTCAGCTGTCGTTGCTTGTCTGTAGTCTGCATACCAGAAGGCCTACATAACTATGATCTTTGTGGTGCTTTAGAGAAACCCTGAGAATCCATATAATTGACTCCAGACCTCTGAGCAGCTGGAAGTGCTAGGATCCTCGACAGTGAAGCACCTGGTTGTGCTGCTCTAGCTCCGAGACGTTCTCTGGCCATGTGTCCAAACTGGTCACAAGATAACATCTCGGTGGTTGTGGGAAAGGAAGTGGGTGGAACTGTCTGCAGTTCCAGCACCTAGGTGGCCTAGACAGCCTGCTCACGCTCTGGAAGGATCAAGCGGGCTATGAGCTAGTGGTAACTGAAGCGGTCCCCTGAGACTTGTTCTATACTAGAGGGTAAGGACCAACTTTCCTACTCTTGAGCCTCTTATCAAATCTGGAACTGCACCTGATCGGACCCTTACTAGTTGAACAATCCTAAAGCTTCTATTTCTGTCCCTACTATCCAAAATGGATCTCATTAGCCTTCACTGCATCTATGACCAGTTCCTCAAATTTGTTGCTCGTCTTTGAGCCAAGGACACCTCAAACTTCCCAATTAATCCCATGCTCAAACCTGCTGGCCATCATGGCACTTGTCTCTGTCCGCCTCGGGCACAAAATGAGCTAGTGCTCGTAACTCGGTCTTGTACTCAAATACTGTCATGATAGAACTTGGACCTCTTTTGGTGTTAGAAATACTTAATGTAGTACCTCCGACCAAATTCCTTCTCAAATTCTTCCCAAGTCAGCTATCCTGTGTAACGGTTGCTCACTAAACTCCACCAACTGACTACATCCCTCTTCAACAGACAAAGAGCTAATGTCACCTTATCCTCAGATGATAACCTCATGTCCTGAGCCATCAGAATCACCTTTCTTTCCAATTCTTCACTGCTATGACATCGTTGGTGCCATAGAAGCTCTCACACCCTAATTGTCTGGCCTCTTATAGTAGCTTGGACAGCTGCACCAATAGTCTACCACCGTGAACCTCTGTTGGCTGATCTTCTGGCTCAACCTGTTCTTTGGGCTCTACTGCACCTTGTGGTTGAGCTAGTGCCTGCATCTGTGGCTGCTGAATCGGTGCAGATTGCATTATCATTTGCAGCATCTGACCCAAAGTCATCTGAATGGTAGCCAACACCAATAAAAGAGCCTGATCCTAACCGCTGGTGCTGCCTGAACTGGTTGTGCCTCTGGTGCACCCTTTGGCTGATCCACACCTACTGCTGGCCCTTGAGCATCGAAGCTCTCATCTAGCTCCCTGATCTAAACTTGGCCACCACGACCGCTTAAAGCACTGCGACCTCTATCTTGAGCCATCTTAACTAACTAGACACACGGTCAATATATAAGCCTAAGAACTAACACAACCTCTAGACAACTCTAAGTTGGACTATGCATGTGCAGTGAGTTTGATGCACTTGTAAAATATGTTATTTTAAATCAATTTTGCACTGAATGCACACCAAAAAAAAACCATGCTTTGCTACCAACAATGTGATGACCCGTTCCTGGTAAATGGGATCCTCACCATCGTGTAGTTCCGATCGACACAACACGTGGGTCAATCAAAACCACACAAGGCTCGCTTTAACTTTACAAAACCAAATTCCCGAAAATGAGTATAAATTTAAATTTTTCCTTTTTAAAGAAGCATGGCACATCACAAATCATACCCGCCATAAACAAACATTGGAGTATGTACACAAAAATAGTGGAAGAATTAAAATCACTAACAATAAGCCACACATCCTCAAACATGTTACACACGAGTCCATATACACACGTCCCATAAGAATCCATGCAAAAAATGCCCAAGGCACACATCTCATATCATAACGTAAAATACGAGTCATGCATGCTAACAATACGGGCTCAATGCAGGAGTCAATGGGCATGTACCTCGTCTTGAAGGGGTACGTGCCCCAGAACGGACATGTAACACTCCCAAAACTTGCTGGAAGCCTCGACAAACATTACCATGGTTTCTTGGCAACGAAAAACAACACACAACACTCCAAACATTCAATCAAAAACGCTCAATATGAATAACACATGGGTATACACACTAGTCACAACGAACAGGTATCAACAACGGGTCTTATGCCCATGCCCAATTATCATACACATATGCACAAACGACATGCTTAGGAGTTCAATCATGCATATCATGCATATCATGCATTCAAAACATGGAAAGCAAGTTCACGTAGCTAATATGCTCATCAAAGCACATCACACGTATAACCTCAATTCAAACCCATATAATATCTTATTTTAATTGAAAAAACAGAGTAATTATGCATACGAAAATAAAATATAAACTCTCACCTTTTGACGCATGGAAAACTTAGTGGCAATACCTTTCTCCTTATCGACCACGCTAGCACCGCCTAAACACACAAACTGAACAAATGTACATAAGCATCAATATCGACAAAAATTGACTAAATGATTCGAAACTAAAAAACAAGCATGCTCACTACTCAGGATTTCTGGACTCCAACCAATGAGCAAAATGTCCAAACCTCACACGGCTCTAAAACGACCCACAAGCACACCCAATCTCACAACCGGGATTCTCAATCCGCAATCACGCTCCACAACATGGAAATTAACTATCCTAAGCATCAAAATTGCACAGAAATGATAACTCTATTGAAATCACAAAACACCTGAAATTATTGAAAATACCACTGAACACAAAACGCGCACCCACTGATCAAAGAACATTTTTGATGAACCAAAACCACCAAATAGATTTAGGAACAACAAGAACAAACTATTAGAACTAAAAATCGACGAAAGAAATAGAGATCTAGGACATTTACCATGAAATCCCAAAAAAAAACCATAAAAAGGAAAACTGATCGATCACAGCTCCTCAAATGACAACTAGTAGTGGAAATCGACCGAGGAATGTTAGGGTTGGGGTCGATGTACAGTATTTTTTGCAAGAAGAAAATTGACAGATTTGAAAAATGTTATCGGGAGGGAAACAGAGGAGAGAAAGAGAGAGGAAAGGGAGGCTGGGTCTGATTTCGACAGTTAGAAAGTTTAAGTGTTGAGTCGGTCCAGGTATTTATACTCTAAGCCCAAAATCTTAGAAAAAACCCGATTAAAACATCTTAAAAGTCTGGTATGTCCCGAGTTTTAAAACCAATAAATATCAAAAATAGGTTTAAATAATAAATTGGGCTCAGAAATGGGTAGTCAGGCCCGGAAAATAACCAACGGACCCAAAATAGGTTTTTGGCTCAAAGGCCCCGGTCACTCAAAATGGATCCGAAATCATCCAAACCCAATTTCCCCTGACTAAAACCTCGATACTCGACCTAAAAAACTCACTAAGACATCTTGTAAGACCCCAAATTTTGAGTCTTAGAAGTCCAGAAGCCAGTGCAGGTGAAATGACCGTTTTGTCTTAAAGAAATGGATATGTCATGGCCGAAAATGATATGGAATGTCTAGTAATCATTTCTGGTTTCATTTTCCTTTAATTTATTTCCTTATTGGTTCAAACTTACCTTAGGAGACAAAATTCCTAAAATTAAGGAAGGATAATTCCAGAATTAAATTCTAATGATTATCTTACCTTATCAAGCCTTTAAAGTATGGAAATTAATCCCATAAACACCCTATATAAAGAGTATCTGGTCATACTTGTCCACACACTCCAAAAACAAACAAAATTCATCAAACCTCAAACCCTACATCATACCCTATTACTGCCGAATTTGTTTTTATCTTCATTCTAGCATAACTCTCTCATCCTTTGTTGGATTTCTGCAAATAATAGCTTGTTTGAAAGCTCTTTCCATCCTTTGTCTAGCTATCTTGGGTTGGTAATCAGAAGGTTAATTCTTCCCTGTCAAAATTCAAGTCGTCATTCGTTAGTTTTGGTGCCAAAATTGTTGATTCTTCCTTCAATTGATTTATGTTGTTGTTCTTTTTTTTTTGTATGATTTTTTGGCATCCATTCATGTTATAAAATCATGAATTCATCCTCTTAATCTTCCCTATACATGAAATTGGCATGCCTTACTCTTTTGCTCTATTGTTGCCAATTTTGATTAATTAATTAACCTGTTGGTTTCTGATCTTGTTCTTTCTAATTATATGTGTTATTAACACCTAATCCTCCTTTTTGAATATGAAATCACAAACCCTAAGGCTTGTATACATGAAATCACAATTTGCGTTATTGCCCTATTCTTAGTGTCGAAATTTATATGGTTGATTAAGATGGTAATTCAAGTTGATTCTTGTTAGGTTCTTGGCTATCACATCACACATCCAAGGGGGAGGCACTTACGGCATCTGATCACTAGTTTCTAGTAGGTTTGGTGAGTGAAATTGGTAAGGAAATAAGATATGTACTTGATTATTGAGTGTGCAAGCTTAGTTTAGTTTTGTCTTTGCCTTATGATAATTTAGGTGGTTCGGATCCCTTGAATAAATACAAAAGAATAGCTTCTTTTTTAGAGACAAGAGAGGTAGGATCTATGCCTCATTGGTTTCATTAGAGATCCTTGTGGTTTGCTTGATTGATTTTGGTGCATATACTTGTTGATGATTGTATACATATATGTGAGATAGTGTATGCTTTAAGTACAGATCGAGATGTGATCCTCTAGGATATATCGAACCCTTGAGATAGGTTATGAGTGCCTAATTTGCATGTGTTTTGTGTATTGAACATGCTGATTATGTTCTAATGTGATTGAGGATACCCTATTATGGTATTGTGTTTTGTGTTTGCCTATGTGTGTTTGCCTGTGTGTGTTTGCCTGTGTGTGTTTGTACGTGTTTGTGTGTCAAGATTCTTGTCAAGAGAGTTATGCTTGTTTAAAGTTCAACAAAATTTTGGCAGTTCCGCCAAATTTCGATTTAATTTTAGAGAAAAAATACTAACCTTTAGACAAAAACCAAAAGATGCTTGGAAAGAGGATGAAAAGATTTTTCCAACAAGCTATTATTTGTAGGAATCCGACAAACGATGAGAAAGTTATGCTTGTTTGAAGTTCAAGAAGATCTTGGCAGTTCCGTCGAATTTCGATTTAACTTTAAGGAATGAAATACTAACCTTCAAAAAAAAAAACCCAAAGATTTCTGGAAATATGATGAAAAGAGCTTTCCAATAAGCTATTATTTTCAGGAATCCGACAAACGATGAAAGAGTTATGCTTGTTTGAAGTTCAAGAAGATTTTGGCAGAAATTGGGAGGTGTAGGGTTTTTAGGTACTACGAATTTTGTGTGTTTTCTGTATAAGATTTTTGTGTGGCTGACTCCCTATTTATATAAGATGGTTATGAGATTATAATCCCTATCTTCAAGGCTTAATTAAAGTAAGATAATTATCAGAATTAAATTCTGTAATTATCCCTCCCTTAAACTTAGGGTTTTTATTTCCTAAGGTAATTATCAACCAATAAAGAATCAATTTAAATGAGAATTAGTAAGAGAAATAATTACTAGACATCCCTTACCAATTTTGGCCATCACACAGCCTTTTCTTCAGGAACAAATGGTCTTTTTCACCTGTACTGGCTTCTGGACTTCTAAGAATCAAAATTCAGGGTCTCACAATATGACTGTGATTGTGTATGTTAATACATGACTTGAGTAATTGATTAGATGAAAACTTATTTTATTGATCAAAGCAATGATTGCATGTGAAATATTTTGTATATTTTTCCATCCACTCACCTAGAAGGATTCTATCAGATTATTGGCATATAATGTAGAAAAATATAATTAGGAGCTCGCTCCGAGGCATCTTAAGAACAAAATAACAGGTCGATCAACTATTGACCATATTCGAGGTAATTTTAAAGAGATTTATATATTCATAGTAATAATTCCTCTGAGTCTGCTGTGTATGATTACGATTCAATGTATTAAATTGATTCCTAGTCAACATTTGCTAAATTTCCCATTATACGATGTAATCCCAAACAACATCGTGTTACTCTATTAAATTTTGTTGCATAGTAATTTGATTAATTATTTCACTACCATCTCCGCTTAATTTTTATACCACTAGTCTTGTAGGTCTACTATATGCATTGCCATATAATGTGACAATATATATAGTAGGCCTAAGGCGACTGTTGTGTGAAATTTTGGAGTCTGGGGCATGACAATGCATTTGACATACTAATCGATTGTACACGATAGATGCGCCAATATTGCATTAACTATTTTGCTAAGTAACTATGTTTTGACTTGTTTTACTACATAGCTTTTGTTATCTCTTGACTTTGTGTGATGTTGTGACTTCTACAAAGATCCTTGCAGTCTCACTCTCATTGTTTCTCTCTTTTTTGGGTTAGGTGGCTTGATCTTCGAGTGGTGCGTTTTTGGTTTATAGGGGTTGGACTACTATATCACAAAGCAAGATTTTTCATGCTTGCATTATATTTATGCATGTGATGCTTGTTTTGTATATCAGTACATACGGAGATACCTGGTTTATTTACTTTTGTTTATGTTGATTTGATATGATGATGACATTATTACACTATATGATGGCTTGATTTAAAATTTTAGTTAACTTCCTGTATTTTCAGACTTTCACTGATTTGACATACTATGTTGTAAGATAAGACCATCACTTTAAAATTGAACTTAGATGTCATGCTCCTTAAAAAAAGTTTTGACAAATTTGATGCATATTAATAAATGTTTTAGGTTCTAAAGATAGGAAAATCTTGTATGGTTCCAATTAGCTCACAGGTTAGGTCAATCAGGATCATACGATAGTGAGGTTCTCGTGGCAGGATCAAGTCCTAACATTTTGTGAGATCTCGATCCTCCTTAGAGTAGATGTCCTAGAAGTTCAGATACCGGTACAGCTGAAATGACTAATTTTCCCCTAAAAAAAAGTGGATGCATAATGGCCTAAAATGTTTGAGTAGAACCTTTCATATTTTGATATTGGTATCTTATTCATTTGTTCTTAAATGGTTCTTTCCTAATCATTTCTTTCCTAAATTGAGAGTTTCTAGAAGGTTTATTTCAGATTTATCTCTTAAGCATTATCTGCTCTTATCTAGGCTTAAAAGTAGGGAAAACCTATCCAATTAAACCTTATAAATTACCATGTTTGGCCATCCTATCTAGCACACCAAAATCCTTCTTCTAATTCCGGAATTTCTATCCGTCTCTTCCTTACTATTGCCAAAATTTCTAAACCCTAAACCCTAGCCAAAATTTGCTTATCTTTCATCAAATTTCTACGTGTGATAACTCGTTGGAATCCTGTCTTTGTGCTGCCTTTTATTATCTAGAATTCTCAAGCAAAAGGTTGGTGTTTCTCTTTTATTGTTGCTGCCAAAATCTTCTTAAGGTTTGTGTGCCAAAATTTGTATGCCTTCTTCTGTTGGTTCTGGATCTTGTTCCTCTTAATTGTATGAGTGTTTGGTACCTATTCCTCTTTTATTTTCATGAAATCACAACCTCTCCTTATGTGTATGAGGAAATTGCAAACCCTAGTCCCTATACCCTATGTATTCAAAAATTTGTGCATTGAATTGCGATGAATAATCAGATTGATTCTTGCTGAGTTCTTGGCCATCACATCACGCATTCAGGGGTAAGATATTGCTACATCTGGTTGCTGGTTTTTAGTAAGGTTTTTGGTAAGGATCTTAGGATGCCTTTGGTTTCTGATTTCATACCCTATTGCTTAGTATTATATTGTCTTTTCCTTATGGTTGTTTAAGACTTTCTGATCTTATTGATAAAGGCAAAGGGATTGCATTTAATTCAGACACGTGAGAGATAGGATCTATATGTCATTGGTTTCTCTAGAGATTCTTTTGCTTGTTTACTGATTTCGGTTTGATTGCTAAGTCTATATATGCTTGCGAATTAAGTGTTGGTTGTAGGGTATATGCCTCATTGATTCCTTATGTTTCCCTTGTTTGGTTTACCAAGCATTCAATTTATGTGTTTGTGATTATATGTTTTTAGATGATGTATCATTGGTTTTACTGATTTCCGAAACTAGTATGAAAGGAATACCCTAGTTCAGTTATGGTACTAACTGATTGGCTTATGTTTTGTATTGTGTATTGATTGAGGATACCCTGTTGGATTTTTTTTGTGTTAGAATCCTCTTTCTAGTAGCCATTCGGGATAAGTGTTGATGCTCCTAGTGAGAGGAGAGGTACTTACTGGTATAGGAGTCATATAGGTGGCTATTCCTAGCACGAGCTTGCTCGATGCTCCTATGCAAATTCCAGTCCGAACATAGGATGCATTGTATGAGGACCCTCTACCTGGAGGAACAAAGACGTAGCTGAATTAGTAAGAGGCATCCTCCTTGAAGGAACAAAAGGCAGTGGATGGTGGTTCGAATCCCAGTGGTAGCGTGCCAAGGGATTGAAAGTGTTCCACTGCCAGACAATACTTAATAAGTGAGGACATCTCTTACCAATTCAGCTGTAAGGACCCAAACTCAACCTATTAGGACCCTTACCACCGTGCTACCCAAATAAGCCCTCGCAAGGTCCCATTTCAATCCCACAAGGCTCAAGTCACCTAGTTGTCAATCATATTGGTTGATTTATATGCTATTTAAAGGTTGGAGCATGTTTATACATTAATGAATTTCTGGCTTATACTGAGTGAAAGAAAACATCAGCGGAAGACTTATATTAACACAAAAAACAAGTGGAAACATTACACACAAGTCCCATAAGAATCTCAAAATATCAACCAATAGTATAATGTTTATTTCGAAACAACAAGAAAAAGGAAGAGGGATTGAAAAGCTAGAATGCAAATCCACACAAGTTCAAAGACATATCATGCAAATCCACACAAGTTCAAAGACATATCATGCAAATTCAATAGGAAACAGGTGCAAATAGCCTATAATATAATCTGATTTTCAAAACCAAGGTTCGTCCCTATCTGCCCATGTTGTCTAAGGCTATACTACAAAAAGTGTAAAACGGTTAGACAATCAATATTACAGCAAGCCTTTTACTTGTCTTCGACATCCAAACTTAAACTGGCCTAGGAGCACTCTTGCAGCTGCGAATACAAGTCATCCTGCCACACAGAAACAGAGCATCCTAACATCCAGACTCGAACTGGCCTATAAGGCATTTTGCCATCCAAACTCGAATTGGCCTACAAGGCATCCTAATGTCCGGACTCAACTGGCCCACAAGGCATCCAGCAAGCTCTTGCTGGGAAAAACCACCCATAAACCTCCCAATTCGGTAAGCATCTCTCCTCTCCCTAGGAGCACTTACCTCGCATGGTCAGCAAAAAAAAGGATCTTTCAAACATAATCAAAGACATATACACGTATACACAAATCACAGCAAGGATCCACAAACAAAACCAATAACAAATCAACACACATTTTATAGCTAAGTATAAGTAATTAATAGTCTTAATGATTTCTGAAATTTTCTATGATTATATCCTTCAATTGCGCATGCATATTAAAGCCTATCAAACCAAAATCATCAAGTAAATAGGCATACAATAAATGGGTAACCAAAGGAACCGATGAGGTATAGATCCTACCTCTTATGTGTCTGAATTAAATGCAATCCTTTGCCTTTCTAATAAGATCAGAATTTCCTAAACCATCACAAGGCAAAAACCACACAATACTAAGCCAAAAGATACTTAATTAAAAGCTAAAGACATTGGGAAACCTTACCAATTAACCTACAAAAATCCAGCAATCCAGATGAAGCAATATCTCCCCTCTGAATGTGTGATGTGATGGCCAAAAACACAGCAAGAAACAACTTGATTATTCATCTTAATTCACTATGAAAATTTTGGCAACATTTAAGGCTTAATAGGGTATATACGATTTCAAAATTAAAGAGGTTAGGGGTTGTGATTTCATAAAAGGAATAGGTACCAATTATTCAAACCATTAAAATGAACAAGATCTAAAACCAATAGAGAAGTCAATTGATCAAATTTTATCAAACATAGGGTCAGGAATAGGGCATGCCGATTTCTTTAATAAGGAAGATACAAGGGCTGAATTCATCATAACATAACAAGGATAGGTACCAAACATTCAAACGATGAAGATGAATAGAAACAGAAACCAACAAGGGGTTGAATTAGAAGAAATGCGGCTAAGAACCCTATAAATTGTGACATTAAAATTAAAAGAAAAACACTAACCTTTTGCTTGTGAAACCAAGATAATATGATGCACAATGAAGAGAGGATTCCAACAAGCTATCACACACAGAAATCTAACGAAGGACGATCAATTTCGGCTAGGGTTTAGGGAGAAGAAATTTCAGTCAAGAGGGAGAAAGAGAGAGTTTTATTTTGTGTGAATAAGAGAGAATAATTGTGTGCTAGATAGGGTGGTCGGCCATGTTGATTTGTAGGGTCTTAAAGAGGTTTAATTAAGAGATAATTCCTACTTTTAAGCTTAGAAGGATAAGATATGATTAAAAGATAATTCTATTAACAGAGTAATTCTATTTAAAAGGAAGAATTATCTAATACTTTGGATAATAAGGGATAAAACTTAAGGATAATAAAAATACCACAATTAAAATAAAAAATATTCTGCAATAACCATTTTAGGTCATCACACATTCATTTCTTCAAGGCAAAATAGTCATTTCAGTTGCACCGGTACCTGAGTTCCATTTCTAACCTGTGGACTTCTAGGACATCTACCCTATGGAGGGCCAGGGTCTCACACCTTGTCCTGTGTGAAGCAAGGTGCCTTGTCCTATGTGCGGCAAGATGTCTTGTCTTGTATGCGGCAAGATGCCTTTTCCTGTGTGCGGAAAAATACCTTTTCCTGTGTGCGGCAAAATTCCTTATCCTATGTGTGGCAAGATGACTTGTCCTATGTGAGGCAAGGAAATGAAGGCTTGTTGTGAGTTTGTTTGCTAACCGTTTTCTCTTTCTGTAGCATATCCTTGGACAACATAGGCAGACGGGGATAGTCAAATAATTTTGAAAATTAGATAGTGAATTGAGCTACCTGTGTGCTTCTGATTTCTATCTTTTGATAGTTACCTATGAAGTGTTTTGAGTCCTTCCCCTTATTTAATAATTCCGGCCCTTCCTATGTTATATATGATTGTTTGGTGATTTTGTTTGGGCTTGTTACATAAGTATATATGATCTATGTATTATTGGGAGATGTTTGATTGAGTTTCTTTAAATCTTATGATGTTGTGACCCTACTGAGATTTTTGTAATCTCACTCCCCTTATTTTCTTCCCTTTTCAAGCATAGGTTAATACTTTTCTAGAGGTACCAAGGTGTGAGATCAAGGCTACACGGCGGGATGATTGCATCACATTCAAATTGAACATCCTTGCTGGTTTCTTAAATTGCTCATGTATCTATGTGTATGAACTATCTTTCTGGCTTGATTTATGTCCTCTCCTCTCTTGATTCTGAATTTATGATATGGACAGATATTGATATTTTGAGATTCCTTTGGGACTCGTGTGTTATGTTTCCACTAGTTTTCAAAATTTATATAAGTCTTCCGCTTATGTTTTCTTTCACTCCATATAAGCCATAATATTGTTTAATGAATTACATGCTCCAACCTTTAAAAGCATCTCAAAGTAACCAGTAAAATTGATAACTAGTAAGACATGAGCCTTGTAGGATTCGAATAGAACCTTGCGAGGGCTTATTCAGGTTTCACGGTGGTTGGGCTTGGGTCTCGAACAATGGTTGAATTTCGAACCACGCCGGAATGGACCAGTGTTGTTTGCTATTGAAGGTTTCTTGCTTTGCATAATCTTCTCAGCTTCAGTGGCAGCCACAATCAATTCTTGTAAATTCTGCGCAGGTGTTGTGCCAACAATAGTTTTAAGTTCAGTACTCAGCCCATCTTGGAATCATCTCACGAGCTAACAAGGTATGCAATTCTCTTCTAGTGCAAAATGGGACAACTCCCTCAGTTATTTTTCATAGTCCAGCACTGAACAGGTACCCTGCTCTAGTTTGTAGAAAGCTTAACGCTGCTCACTTTTATGGAATCGGGTGTAGAATCTTTCACTAAACTCATGCAGGAACTCATCCCAGGTAGGTAGACGATCTCTGAACTATAGGCTCATGGCAATCCATCATGCAATTGCTTCACCCTCAAGTAGAAATGTGGTGATGGTAACTTTGTCATCTTCAGAAACACACAGGAATAAGGCAACTCGGCATATAGTATCGATCCATTCTCGAGCTGCTGCAGCACCTGCTGAACCGCTGAAATCCTTGCATCCCAACTGGCGAGCCTCTTTCAGAAACTTGGTAATAACAACAGAAAGTCTTTCGGCTTCTTTAGCATTAGCCGGCTGAACAGGTTCAGGAGGTGGCATAGGATCTTCCTCAGGAGGTGCAGAATTATTCTAAATTTTGGCCTCCATTCGTTATTGGTTTGCAGCAATTCCTTGCAACACATTCAGTATTTGCTCCAGCACAGGATCCACGGTTGGCGCGGGTTGGTTTTCAGGTTGTTTAACTTGGGTTTCGAGCTCAGCTTGCCCATCTTGCTCACTCTGAACATCCTGCTCATTTTGTTCTACCTGCTCTTCGCTCCTACTCTGACGAGCCCTAGTATTGCGTTTCTAGATTGACCTTACCATACTAAAAACACACACGGGATCACTTCATACATAACCCACATACGAAATTAAGGAAAGAAATGATACTTGGTGGCGAGGCTTACACCGAATGATATGCATATGCTGAAACAAATCACAAGAGGCATATACAAGTACATAACATAATCTCGACTCAAGGTATAACAAAGCAGTCAGCACATATGCTTACATACAGAAATATTCTACAATCATTTAATCATTCAGAAGTATATTCGGCAACAGACATAGCATATAACAAAGAATCACAATCAAACATTCAGCAAAACACATCAAATCATACAGAACATAATCACACACAAGAACACACAAAAGAACATAGTAAGGATCACAACAAAACACATCAAACCACATTATCAATCATAGCATTAACCACTAAAAATCATACAGATTGACATCAGAAAGCAATTGGCATCAGCATCTAAAATATGTGTGTGTGTGCGTGTGTACCTACAAGCACAAAACCATAAAACACATCAGCATGTAACATTTGGTATTTAAGCATACAATCAGTCAAATCCTTGCAATTATGTTTCCTAGACCTGGCTCCGTTACCAAACCTATAAGAACCCAAAACCAACATATTAGATCACATATAGTAGTAATAGGCTCAAACAATCAGCAAGCAAACACATAAGCATAGGTAGGGGTATAGGCTGAAAGTAACAATAAGAGGGGTAGATATTCAAATTACTTCTAACTAGAAGTACACAAGTAGCCTATTTCATAATCTGATTTCCAAAGAAAGGCTCATCCCCCATTTGCCTATATTGTCCAAGACTTAGTTGCAAAAAGGGTAAAGGTTAGCAAGCAATCTAATCAGCAAGTCTTTCTATCTTGCCACACAAAGACAAAGCATGCAAACTACACAAGGATAAGGGCATCCAATTCACACAAGGATAAGGGCATCTTGCGACACAAGGACTAGGCTTCTAGCCATACAAGGACTAGGCATCCACTGTGCACTTGCCGGGGAATGTTACTCATGCGACTCTTATACCAGTAATTACCTCTCCTCTCCCTAAGAGCACTGGTCACTTACCCCGAATGGCCACTGGAAAGAGGATCCTAACACACAAGCGAGTACAAGCACAATACAAGCACACAAGCGAGTACAAGCACATAGGAACATAGTAGGGTATCCTTAATCATATTATAAGACAATCAGCAAGTCAATATCATATGGTATAGTCAAAATAGGCATTCCATCCTCAATACATGGATCCGCAATTACCTAAGGAATCCTGAAATCAATCCACAAACATGTGCATTTACAAAATACAAGCCGAACTAGAAAACAAATAATAGGATATCTAGAGAAACCACTAAGGTATAGCTCTTACCTCTCTTGTGTCTGAACAAGTAGCTAGTCCTTTGCCTTTGTCAATAGGATCAGAACCACCTAAACAAGCATAAGGCAAAGACAACACAATACTAAGCATACATATTCAAAAACCAAAGAACATCCTACTTCCTTACCAATTTTACTCACCGAACCTACCAAATACCAGCGATCAGATGCAGCTGTAATCTTCCCCTTGAATACATGATGTGTTAGCCAAGAACTCAACAAGAATTAAGTTGATTATTCACCACAATTCAATGTACAATTTTCAACATACATAGGATACATAGGTATGGTTGCTGATTTTTGCATACAGAAAGATACAAGGGCTGATTTCATTATATTATAACAAGAATAGGTGCCAAACACTCATACAAAAAAAGAGGAACAAGATTTAGAGCCAATCAGAAAGAAAAATAAGAATTTTCGACACACATCCCTAGGAATTTTGGAAATACAAATTATAATAGAAAATCTAACCTTCTGATGATGAATTTTAGATAGTAAGATGCAGCACGGAAAGAGAATCCCAACGAGCTATCACACGCAGAAATCAAATGAAGGATGAAGAATTTGGCTAGGGTTTGTAAGCTATAAAAGTCGGCAACAATTCGTAGGAATAGATGAATTAATTTTGTGAATTAAAATGGATTTTTTGGTGTGTGCAATAGGGTAGTCGGCTAGGGTATTTATAGGGTCTTTAGGGGACTAATTTTTCCTATTTTTAAGCCTAGATATGCTCAGATAATGACTATGGATAATTGTGAATAAAATCTGAAAAAAAAATCTTCTAGAAACTTTCAAAATAGGAAAGAAACCAAACAGGAAATAAATGAAATAGAAACGAAACAAAACGAACCAAAATAGGAAAGATTCGTCAGAATCAATTTTGGCCATCACGCATCCACTACTTCAGGGGAAAAATAGTCATTTTAGCTTCATGGTACCTGGACTTCTTGGACATCTATCTAGGAAGGATTGGGGTCTCACACCGATGACATGTCGGTTGAACACATACTCGGATGACCTGTCATCCAGTCTCACCCTAGACGACTTGTCGTCCAGATGACCAGCAGACGACCCATTGTCTATTAGTTCATCTTTCGTCCAAAGGTCGAAGCCCTAGCAGGCAATTAGCCGTTCTAGCCAATAAACACCCTCAAAAATCCTACAACAAAACATTAGTTCGACCACCCACAAAAAAACCCAACCACAATCAAACAACTAAATCACAAGATCTAAGAGGAAAAAGAATTCAACTTACCCATTGCAAAAGCTTGTCAGAGAGTGCCTATATATTGCCGAAATTGGCTCAATAACTACACCAATCAATCAGATGCAACAAAAATCCCCAAGGTTCCACATCTTAACATGAAAATGGAAAATTTAGGAAAAATATTCTTAGTTTATAACCGGCGCCCACCTTTATATAAAATGACATCGTTTTACATTTTGTGAAATGACATTGTTTCTTACTACCCGACACCACCTTTTAAACACAAAACAACATTGTTTGGGTACTTCCCAAAACAACATTGTATTAGGTTATATCCCTATATAATTTAATCTAAATTAAAATAAATAAAATAATAATATAAATATCTTTAAAATTTCTACATGCTCTTTATGAATAGTGAAATCCATTTAGACCTGAATTTCTAAATTTTGATAAATATATAATTTAAAATAATCTTTATAAACTTTAAGAAAATAGTAAATATAGTATTAAATCCTCAAAAATCCTCAAAAATTTCTTACTTCAAATAAACCCAAATTCAAGCCTATCAAAGGTCTTTAAATCTTCCTTTATCACCTAAGACTCCTTAATTTTGATCTAAGGTCATATATACTATATATTTATAATACATTAAAAATAATTATAAGGATATTATCAATACTCTCAAAATCGGCTATACGACACGTACGGGTCGACTTGACACTAGATCGGAGGACAATACGTCAATCAATTATTCCTTATCTCATCTCATTTTCCTAAATTAACATACTCAAAAAATCCAAATTCTCACATCCTACCCTCCTTATAGAAGGTTTCATCCCCGAAACTTGTTAGAACTAATATAAAAGAAAACTAAGGTAGGATACTAGTGCGTACCTCGACTTTCAAATAGATAAGGGTACTGGGTCTTCATCAGAGCCTCGGGCTCCCACATTTTCTCATCATACTGACTATTCTTCTTGAGAACTCTAACCATTGGTATCGTCTTATTCTTAAGAATTCTTTGTGTTCGATCCAAAATACAAATAAGCTGTGTGGGGAAAGTCATATCCTCTGCCACTTCCATAGGTGGTATATCTACTACATGGTTCGAATCTGCTTTGTACTTCTGAAGCATAGGCACATGGAAAACAATGTGTATCCTCTACAACTCATTAGGTAGCCTTAATCTATAAGCCAATGGTCCCACTATCTCAAAAATTTCATAAAGACCAATGTATCGAGGTGCAAGCTTACCTCTTCTTTAAAATCGAATGATTTCCCTCTACAGTGCTATTATCAAAAACACAAAGTCACCGACTTCAAACTCCAACAGCCTACGTCTTACATCTGCGTAATTCTTTTGGCTATCTTGAGCTGCTCTCAATCGATCTCGAACTAACTTCACCTTGTCCAAGGTAAAATCTAGTAACTCAGCTCCTTCTAAGCTTCTTTCCCCAACTTCCGACCAACATAAGGGTGTCCTACAAGCTTTTCCATAAGGAGCTTTGTACGGTCCCATACCCATACTTGCCTAGTAACTGTTATTGTATGCAAATTCTACCAATGGCAGGTGTCAATCCCAACTTCCTTGAAACTCCAATACACAAGCTCACAACATGTCCTCAAAAATCTGAATAGTTCTCTCAAACTAACCATATGTCTGAGGATGAAATGTGGTACTAAAAGTAAGCTATGTACCAAGAGTAGTTGTAACTTATCCTAAAATCAGGAAGTGCAACGAGGGTCTCTGTCTGATACAATGGTTACGGACACTATATGTAGTCAAACCACTTCTCGTATATACAACTCAGCCAATCGTTCCAAAGTATCGCTCATCTTTATAGCTAAAAAGTTTGCACTCTTAGACAGCCAATCAACGATAACCCATATTGCATCTGATCCCTTCTAGGTACATGGTAATCCACTAACAAAATCCATCGTCACTTGTTCCCATTTTCACTTCGGTATGGGAAGGGGTTGTAGCAATCCACCTGGTCTTTGTCTTTTTGCCTTAACCAATTGGCATGTCATACATTGAGAACCAAACTGTGCAATATCCTTCTTCATGCCTGGCCTCCAATAATTTTCACAAAGGTTGTGATACATCTTCATGCCTCATAGGTGCATAGTATAGGCTGAAATGTGACCTTCTATCATGATAGTGCTTCTTAATTGATCATCACGTTGAACCCATATTCGATCCCTATACAATTGGATTCCGTCCTCTCTCAATTTGTACTAAGATTCTTCATGCTCCTTTAAGTCCTCCTTAGCCTTCTGTACCTTTGGATCAAGTCTTTGTCAAGTTCTAATCTCCTCAACCAATACCGGTTCTACTAAAACTTAGCTATCAATGCTCCGTCACCAGCATAACTTATTCTAGGTCCTATAGCCCTTATCTCAGTCAACAAAGGAAGATAAACACCGTTAACATAAGCCAAGGATGTTGTCGATTTCCTACTTAATGTATCAGCTACAACATTAGCTTTTCCTAGATGATAATAAATAATCAAGTCACAATCCTTAATCAATTCAAGCCATATTCTTTGCCTTAAGTTAAGTTCCTTCTATGTCATCAAGTACTTAAGGCTCTTATGATCAGTGAATATTCTACAAGTCTCGCCATTTTGATAATGACGCCAAATTTTCAAGGTAAACATAATAGAAGCAAGTTCTAAATCATGAGTAGGATAGTTTACCTCATTTGGCCTCAGTTGTCGGGAAGCATAAGCTATAACTTGTCCATCTTGCATCAAGACACAGCCTAGTCCTTAACTCGATGCTTCACTAAATATAATGTACTCCATACTGTTAATAGGTAGAGCTAAAATTGGTGTTGAAGTCAAACATTCCTTTAACTATTGAAAACTTTTCTAACAAGCTTCATTCCACACAAACTTCACTCCTTTCCTTATTAGCTTTGTCATCGAACTTGCCAATACTGAAAAAATTTTCCACAAACTGTCTATAATAAGCTTCTAATCCCAAGAAACTATGAACTTCAATTACACTCTTGGGTGCTTCCCACTTCAATATTGCTTCAATTTTCTTTAGATCCATCGAGATTCCCTTCTCGGATAAAACATGACCTAGGAATGCAACCTTAGAGAGCCAAAACTCACATTTACTAACTTTGCATATAAAGGATGGTCTGTTAAGATCTGTAACACCTTTCCAAGTTGCATAGCATGCTCTTCATGATTTTTAGAGTACATCAATATATCATCGATAAAAACAATCACAAACTTATCCATATAGGAAGGAATCACCCTCTGATCTTCTTAAAACATAATGACGGTTCCATCCATTGCACACAACTACACCTTGTTTTCAAAACATTTCATGTCTACTTGATAATTGGCTAACCGGTCCATACCCAAAATAAGGTCAAATTCTTGGAGTTCTAGGGATATCAAGTTTACTAGAAATCCTATTCCATCTAGGCTAACTGGGCAATTCCTGTATACTGTCTCACATATTCTAGTTTCTCCCAAAGGTGTGACTACAATCAAAGGTGGTATCAAAGGCTCTAATTTATTCTCATTAAGTATAGGTACTCTAGGTCCTATGAAAGATCTACACGCTCCGGGGTCAAATAATACTTGTGCATGATAAGTAAAAATAATAACCTTACCTGTAACCACTGCAGGATTTACGACTACTTCTACATCCGCTAAAGTAAACAGCCTAGCTTGTCCATGTTGATCATTGTCTTGCCCTCTCCTCTAAAGGTTTGATGGACGTTATGCTGATCTCCTAGACGGTTGTGCGATAGATCCTTGTGAAGAAGCTGCTAGCATTTTTCCCCGATCAACACTTATCATACTAGAACGAGCACCGTCTCCTAGAGTCTTAGGGCAACTCAAACAATGTATTGCCATATGTCCCACTCATCCATAAGGGAACAAGTCTTGAGAAAGTCTGAAAACCTACTTGTAGAAGGTCCAACCATAGAACCACTACTATGACTTTGTTGAAATCGACTGCCTAGTGTAGAAGTTGCTGGTCGAGGTGGCATGAATCAACTAGGTCCTCGGTTAGGTCGAAGTCTTCTGAATGGTAGTGCCAACAATAAAGGTACTCTCCTCTTACCCTCGGCTTCTTGGGCTTGTACTATCTGCTCCACTCTCAGTACTAGCTAAACCATAGATTGATAGTCTACTCTAGTTAAGGCGCCCATACAAGTTCAAACCGACAAAGACAGACCATACTCAAATCTTTGGCTCATAATCTCCAGCATCGTAACCACTTTATGAACAAAACTTGACATTTCCCTAAGCTCAGCTTCAAAATCTGACACCGATCTTGTTCCTTGCATCAGCATGCAGAATTCCATCATTTTTTGCTCCTGATGAAATCGAGAGTAATACATTTTATGGAATTCTATGACAAAACCAAGAAGGCTCCAGGATGAATCTAGCTTGCATAGTCCTCCACCAACTTTCTGCATCTCCTTCCAGCAATCGAGGTGCTACACGCAGCCTATTAGCTTCAGCCAACCCTATATCTCTCATATTCTCAGAAACTTTATCGATCCACCTTTTAGCTTGTACCACGTCCACTGATCTACCCTTGAAAGTAGTACAACCTAATTGTCTTGCTTGCTTAATCATCCTAAATAGATCTCGAGTAATTAACGGCTTGAGACTTTCCAGTGGAGCTATTGGTGGCATGATAGCTTGGTCTCCCCTCTATAAATCAGCACAAACTCTAGCTACAACTTCTACTACCTCAGGTGGTACACCTACATTGGCATGCTTAGGATGTAACCTAACTTCTTCTAGTTTAGGATTTTCAAGACAAGGTACATTTTCTCACTCCAGCCGAGAAGCGACCGAAAAGGCATCTCCTCTATCACCTCTACCTCTTAAAGGAGGTCTACCTTGATGTGGCAGCATATTTTCTGCAAGAACATATAGACCTTAATACTTAACACTACCCCTTATTCTCCTAGGATCCCCTCCTAGTCTCACAATCTAGTTCAAGGTAAGCTTGACATCATATGATCATGTATATCAAAGAATCTTGGAAAAATATAGAAATCCTATCACCATGCCTTCTTTAACAGTAATAACAATTTTAAAACAGAGTTAACAATTTTAAAAGCAGTAACGCTTTGAAAACGATGATGAGATTTTGAAAACAAAATTTCAAGTTTTAAAATAAAAAACATAATCCGTTACCACCCAAAAAGAGAGGGGTTGTCACGCCCCGTATCCCATGGTGATGTAACATCTCTCCCCAGTCGTATAGGATTCACACCTGTCGTTAGTACTCCCTTAATGACAAATATAAACACTATATAAGTTTGTATGTTAGCATTTTGTTTCCCATTGTGCAATTATCAAATGAGATAAAAATATTTACGTATATAAAATTTTTACATAGCGATATTGATTATATGCATTAAAATCATATGCAGAGTTAGTACGAAATTGTATGTTATGAAAACACACCAGTTTTTATTTATTATACAACTCATGATCTCATTGAGCCCAAGATCTTTGGTTCACAATAGTACACACAATATGCACATAAAGCAAACCACTTATACAGAATAAGATTTCTCAATTATTTATAACCTAGAACAATAGGATGCTCGTAGTTCTTCTCATAATATCTCCACTATCTAGCCCCCACCTCAGATACCTTGAGTAAACCTAGCATGGCAAACCAAGTGAGTGGACACAAAATTTTATTCTTATAACTTATGGTGAATGAGTAAGACTATTGTGACCATATTTAACTCTTTGGAGTTATTTCATAAAGAAAATAAATATTTCACAATAAACATAATAAAAGAACAAGAAATATCACAATACACAATGCATAAAATCTATTTTCTCAATCAATAATGACAACATTCAAAATATACCATACACAATATTTATTAGTCGTTTTTATGCTTAATGGGATTCAAATGTTACTACATTCTACACCTTGTTTACCAAGTAGAAATGGTAAAAAGTACATTCTTTTTTGTTAAAAATCCCAAATATACATAAGCAAATTAAGTGTCCTTTCATCCATTATCATCAATGATACACATCATGATGAAAGAATGTTCATCCACTAAATATGTAACATTGCCGTCATGTCATACACATGTGACTTGAAAATGAAAACAATATTTACAAAATTAAAAAAATCAGACCAAGAATTATTCACGATAGAGTAACTATTCTGCATAATAGTTCATGATTTTGGACATAGGCAGGCAGATCAAACTTGTCGGTTTTCTAAAAAACCAAATGCTAATTTAAGCATAAATTTACATATCAAGAGACCTGTCCTTTCACCATGGGCAAACCAAACATAGCATCAGTGGTATTGCACACTCGGCTGAATATTTTTCTTTTCTAAAAAGTTAATTATCAATCTCATTACAAATAACAGTCATTTGTGTTTCTTTCCTTTCAAAAAACAGGTCATGTGTTCACTGGAAAGTAACCTTTCCACCGGGAGGGTTTTGAATCTGTGGAGTTTAACATAATTCACAAAATAAAAATACAAATGCATAGGTATAATAATTCCATGCTCATGTCCAGTGCTGGGCGCAGGGGCATGGAAGTTATTGATGCGTCGTAATGTCCTCAATTAGCCTTCAAGCCAATGTGCAGATTGTCTTGAAGATCGATAGTGCCAAGTTTTGACTGCCTGAAACATTGGAACGGCACTGGAATTTCGATTTGTTCAACCCGTTCTAGAAAGAGTACTCACTCTTCTATGTTGACAAACTATTTGATGGATTACTGCAAGTGTGCAGCCGATGGAGGAAACCCTGAAGACCCAGGATGGGGATTGCGTTGCAACATGTATACAAATGCTGCAGATATTTACCTGCAGATGCACAGACGGAGTTTTGTTCTTAACAAAAAAATAAATCTTTATAAGTCAACTCATTCCAATAACCAAAAGAACACCCTCATAACTTGTGTAGCAGCCTTGACATAAAAAACCACCACAGCACATTTCCTTACCTATATAATAAAGAGAAATTCAATAAATT
This sequence comes from Passiflora organensis, assembly GCA_019739055.1. Lineage (NCBI taxonomy): Eukaryota > Viridiplantae > Streptophyta > Magnoliopsida > Malpighiales > Passifloraceae > Passiflora > Passiflora organensis. The sequence continues at coordinate 102,109 of JAEPBF010000116.1, read as the reverse complement.
CTGCAAGGCCTTCATCACTACTCGTCCAGCTAGCCTACCCTTTGCGTTGTGTCTACAACTTTCCAGCCAAAACCCTCAGACAGAGGGGCATAATAACACCAGAGACCACTATTTTTGTCTTACCAGTTATCCATTCGTAATTTTTGTGACTGTATCCGCTGAGTGAATAAAGCTGGATGCCAGACAGGAGCATCAACTTTTGAATTTGAAACTATGCTAATTTGACTAGATAAACTTTGGGAATAAAAATTACACTACTGTAAACCGGCCCATAAAACTATTATGAGCATCAGATAATGTAAATATTGCAAATTTTACCTCTAAACAGCTTCCTCTTATCCATCTCCAGTTATTACAACTTCAGTTTGAACCCCATTGACAGGAAATCATCCCTAAAATATCAATCAAAAGGTAGAAAACCTCTATCAATCTCAGATATTAACATGCAACCAATACAGGAAGATAGAACTGCAAAATGGAAAATTATTCAAGCCTTAGCAAATGTAGATACGTTGAATAAAAAATCTACAACAATTTGAGCAAACCTCTTCGAGTGTCGCTACCAGAAAAATAGCTAAATCAAAAGGAAATGATGGCAATAACATAAGTTGCAGTTGTAGGTAAACTTTTTGACCATGGATATGAGTTTTATTGAAAAATGATACTGGAAAATGACTTAACGAAAGCAAAACTAGTTAACACTTTACCTCTTCTTTGAACATGTACTGCTTCTGTTTTTTTCATCCTCCTCTAGTTGTTTCTTCCGTAGCCGCTCAATTTCTCCATCATCCTTGAGAGGAACTAGGCTGGCCACATGCATCACGGCACCAAATACTTTGGGGGTATCATGCATCCTAAAAGTCGTGGACTTTTTCTTATGCCAGTCATACCATACAAACTTGTGATCACTCACCTCTAATAGCACCTTATCACCATCCTTGGAGTAAACCAAGGGTCTTACAAACATGAAATCAGCAACTATTTTCTTTCTGGTGAAGGAAAAAAGTTTAGTCCAAGATTCCTTGTGTAGGTACTCCTCCATCATCCATACATCAACTCCCACATGCCTGTAACTATACATAAGACACAAGCATCCCTCCAAAACCCCTAGATCAACGACGGGATTTAACTCCTGATTGTCATTATCTGGCAGCGGTAGTTGCCGAAAGGCATCAATCTCGAGGTCGAAAGCAATAACGGAATTTTCAACATCCAATGGGGGTGATTGAGGCACAACCCAGTGCAAGGCATTACAGGCGTAGACACCATAACCCCTCCCATGCAAAAGATGATAAAATGGTTTGTACAAAAAGCGGAGATAATGAGGTAAGACTTCAATCCGCTTCCACGAATCACTCCTCAAGCTATAGACCTTAACTTGGTATCCATAATAAGAAACCTCCTCACTCAAGAGATGAGCCATCCTCAGCAGTTTGTAATCATCGCTAACAGAATCATAACCAAACCCGTAAAACACATACCCAGTTTTCAGAGATGGAGAAGGGTGAATATCCGGCAAGGGCAACCGCTTATACTTTCTGGTGGAGACGTTGTAAATGGCCAGATTCCGGTCAGAGTTCCTCAACGCGACCAATCCGTTGCAGGAGCCAAGGACCTCGGTGCCGCCGCCGTTGTAGAGGGGGTGGTAGTCGAGAGGGGCGGCGACAGGTGGAGAGGAGCCGAGGTCCACGAGGTGGAGAGTCCATCCCTGGAGGATAAGGAAAAGATCGGATTTTTTTCGAATGGAATGGGAGAGATGGAGGCGGATGAAATAGAGGCTATCGATGAGGGAGCCAATCGGTCCGGAAAGACATCGGAAACGGAGGAGAGATTTGACAGGCAACTGCAACAAAATGTCGGTGATGATTTCGAATGGGAGTTTAGACATTTTGGGATAAATTAAGATTAGGTAAGGTGGAGGGTAAGAAGATGAGATGAGACCGTAAGCTCCGCTGTTCCTGGGTTTTGTCAGATGGTCCATTTATAAGTTTCAGTAGATGGGTCTGTTACGTTGGGCAGTCGAATATCTTTGGTGGGCCAACTTTTAAGCGAAGTAAACTTCTCAGCTAGGATTGAGCTTAAGCTTAAGAAGCCCAGTCGACCTTCCAATTTTTCAACTCAAAGGATCACACAATCCACAACATGAATGCATATATGTAATTTATATTTAGATAGATAGTTGATGATGTATTTATTAAAATTTTATAATTATTGGTGTAATATTAAATAATAAATATTATTGTGGATATAAATTATTTTTCTTATACCGACGATATTTTTAATTTCACTGATGATTTTTTTGGGTCATGGCATTTCTTTTAATGAAAACATAATTTCACATTTAATATAAGATTCAAAACCTAAGGTTTCAAATCTTATTTCTTTAAAATTAATTGGTTTCGATGGCACATTTTTTATCTTAAGTGACGGTGCATGTCATAATTAATCTTAAGTATTATAAAAAAAAAAAAAAAAACTGGTTTTTTTAGAATTGAAGGTGTTCGAGTTGTCCCCAATTCTATCAACCAAATTGAATCAACTGATTTTAAATAAAAAAAAATATATAATACTTTTTCAGATTCAGTAGAGAATATACGAAAGCAGCTAATGAGAATGGATTGATATGATTGATTTGATATTCTATATTACCAAAGAGAATGAAGAGGTTGGACATTGATACCTTGTTGTGGGGGTGTCCACCTCCATTATATGCCTCTTTGCTATAGGCTAGGGGTAGGGATGCATCAAAATCATACGACACGACACAACCACCCATTATATATTGTCCCTTCGTAATAGGCTTTGGTTGCTGAACATGTGTGGATGATTATTATTTGTTTGAAATATCGGTTTGCTAAACAACTTGAATATTAGTAAATGAATTAATGAGAACCCTAGTCAGTCCACGTACTTGTTTTGTGGTGAAACGTTTCCGATGGGAGGGAATTATAAAACAACGTCTGACTTGGCTTCTTCATCGGTTAGTGGATGTGACCGTGGAAAATAACGGATTCTGAACCACCACTTTTCACTCATGCCCATGCCCTGGCCCTGCGACAATTGGCACGGTCTAACGAACCCATGTCCAGCTGTTAAAATCAGCCAAACCAACCGTTTTTTGTGTGGATTAGCATTACTCATCACTCCCATCACGCATTCTGAGGCTAGATTTTTCTTTTGTAAGACATAGCGTCTGTTCTATTTTCGTTATCTGTTGTTTCTTCAGATGACATCTCCTTTTATCTCCTTTCGCTATTTGACCTTTCTCTTTGCCCGTTGCAACTTCTTCATTGTTTGCTTCCCCAATAACTAGTATTGATAGAAATCTCATACTTGATTCTATATCCATATAGCATATCTTCTTTATCATACAAATATAATTCTTTATTGCTCCTATTATTACTCCTAAAAGCCATTATTGTTTTACCCAATTTTTCTGAAGAACATTTCATGTTCATGTTCCGGACCTAAAATTTTTGTATTATAATTATTTTAGGTCCATTATATATACTACTCTCGTACACAACAACACATATAATAAATCTACAAAATTAGAATAGAATAATTAATAGCAGAGATAATTTTATGAATAACTATCATAAAACAAGCAACGGATTTAAATAAGGATATAATGATATCGTCCAGGAGATATCGAGTTACCGACAACCATCGTAGTGGGATTAGGTGCTACTAGAAACTCAAACATGAAATTTTATATTTAATTTACCATTGTTTTGGTTTTCGGATTACAAAAATTATGCATGCATGTAGACTAAGGGAATAACATATCATGTACATAATTTAATAAAATCCCCGAAAGAAGTCCAAACCTTGTCTTGCACTAGAATCCAACTGTCTAGCTGTCTATTTGGAGGGAAATTACGATAATGTCCAATCTTGTTCAATTATAGATATAAAGATCTGGCAGAAACCTGTCAGGGTGAGTAGACGAGAAAAACATATATAACACAACACATGCATACACACAAAACAATACTGAGCACGCAAGTGCATCACCAGGTCACAATTAACACGTATAATGAATCCATGTACTCAAGGTCGTGACTGGGTTTGGCAATAACTCTCAATCCTGATGACACTAGAGTAGGACTGAGATCCATTAGTGGTACTTCACGCTTACCTTTGCTATTATCTTTCATTGCCCAAAACTACTAATGATGCCGGGAAATTAGGTGATGATAGCTCCACCTAAGTCGTCCTCACTCTGTAGGATCCTGTCTCACATTCATTGGCTTGCTCATGTAGTCTCTTTCCCATCTTATAACCTCTTTTTCTGGCGTCTCTACGCCTCACTAGTAGATCTGGAGAGCTCTTAAGGGTTGTATTACCCTATGCAAATATTGTGCTTTGCATAACTCATAACTGAATGTGTTCAGTACATTATATGCATCTTGATATAACACACAACAAAGCATATTTATGTCATTCATTCATTATACTTTAGCATGGCATATCATATTTACACAATTCATAGCATAGCAGGTATTTTAACGTATAACATGGCAAGTAGCATGGCAAACTTATGCCTCTTAATAGCACACATAAAATTTTAATTTATTATTTAAATATCCTTATTAGCTTGTATGCAATTACTCATGTCAATATTTAGACTAATAAAAGTTTTGTCCACTCATAGATTTCGAAGTCCACACATCCATCAACGATGTTCTAGACCAATTTCTCGAGGTCCTACAACTGTAGGCATCCACCTATGTATGATTATAATCTCCAATCTATATGAGAGACTTTCCTAAGATCTTAAAACACAAAAAAAAAATTAATACAATTCATCATATAATTTTTCATCCATAACATAATTTTTAGAAATTTATATAATATTAAAAATTAAAAATATAATAATGATATTATTTTAAAATAAAATATTTAAAATTAAAAATATTTTTATTTTATAATTTTAATTTAATTCCAATAATTCCGATTCAGATAATTTCATAAACCAAATATTCGAAGATTTTTAAATTCCCTGCAAGACTTAGAATCCAAATTAAAACCATTCAATATAATGTCACAATCATCAAAAAGTGTAGTCAAATCATATCATCTTAAGTACCTAAAAATCTCAAATATTATCCTAAAATATTGAAAATAAAAATGATATTAAATTACCCGCACATACTACCAACAAGGCATGCCATAATTTCCAAACACTTGTCCAGAAAGTACAATTTACTTGGATTCTCACAATTGCAGTTAACAAGTTGTTTCTTGAACTCCAATGAACCCGAAGATTCTCAAAATCTCTTTCCAGGTTTAAAATCCAATATTTGAACCATTTCGTCCTTAAGATCACACCACCTTTGAAGACAATGGAATAGGATTAGATTTGTTTTTTCAACTACAAAATTTGATATAAAAATATTGTAATAATAATAATAATAATAAAAAAAATAAATAATAATCATAATAATAATAATAATAATCATAATCATAATAATAATAATAATAATAATCATAATCATAATTATAATAATAATAATAATCATAATAATAATAATAATCATAATAATAATCATAATCATAATAATAATAATAATAAGTATTAATATTTTATCAAAATATCCTTGACTTAAATTATTATAAAATTATATATATAAATTTACAGTACAATATTAATAAATATATTAAAAAGTAAAATTTAAAATTAATAATCACATAATTAATAAATAAATTAAATTATATTAATAATCATATTTCCATTATTTAGTTTAAACTGATTTTTTTTATAATTTATTGTATAAATATATTTGAATAAAATAAAATAAATAATTTTATAATATAATTTATTAAAGAAATTTTATATTTTATATAATTTATATTATATTTATTAAAATAAAAAAATATTATTATTTCAGGGATAAGTTAATTGTTCGTTATAAATAATGGGATTGTCTATCTAATTTATCTCAGCTCCTCTTTAAATTCTTAACCCGCTATTTCGACTTGTACAATTATCCGAACTTGTTTAAAACAATTTTTTATCATACTTGTATAAAACATTTATTTAAATGACAAACGAGAAGTTGACTCCTACTTCCCTTCGTATTCCTATAAAACTACCCAGTTCCGCATGCAAATCACCAGCCTCCATTCTTCCCTCGCCTTTACATATCAGCAGTCCTCCCTAAATTTGCTTAAGTGCTCAAAATGAACCCCGAACACACCCTTAATCCCAGCTCCGATGACCCAAAAGAACCCCTCCTTCCACTCCATGAGCCAACAATCCAATCTTCCAACTCCCATCCTTCTTCTATACTCAAGTCCATTCTCACACCTAATAACTTCTACATCCTGCTTGGACCCCTCCTCAGCACCCTCATATGCCTTCTGGTGAAGCTGGATGACGCCCGCCCTGTAACCAGTCGAAACATGATGGCCGTCCTTGCGTGGATGTTCTCTTGGTGGCTCACAGAGGCCGTGCCTATGCCAATCACTTCCTTGACGCCACTCTTCCTGTTCCCGTTCTTTGGAATTGCTTCAGCTGATGCTGTTGCTCAATCGTACATGGAGGATGTGATTGCTCTTGTTCTTGGAAGCTTTATACTCGTTCTCGCAGTGGAGCATTACAATATACACAAAAGATTAGCACTAAATGTGAGTTGATTCTAATCAGACCAACTAATTAAATCTTGATTTTTCTTTCATTTTGACTGTCTGCAAGGACTTGAATTCACAAATCACTGTAACATAAATTGGGCTTCTTCTCTTTTTTCCTACAGTCATATCATAAAGAATCCAGAATAATTGCGTTCATTACAGTTTCGTGTGTAATATTCTTGTTTTGCTGGCTTCTCTTCCAAATCATGGGGTTGAGGTGGACCAAGCATCGTTTATTCTGTTTATTAAAATGCAAGATTCTCCTCCATCATTCCAGCGACACGTGTAGTCTTGTCTTTGTGTAATAATTTGATTTGAGAGGTTTGGCAATTATTTTGTTTGTGGGCCCAGATAACCTTGCTGTTCTGTGGCGAGCCTCTGAATCCACCACTCCTTTTGCTTGGGATATGTGCCACCACAGCATTTGTCAGCATGTGGATGCACAACGTGGCAGCAGCTATGCTGATGATGCCCGTGGCGACTGGCATCCTCCAGCGCCTGGATACGGGGCCCAACAGATCGCCTGTGGTGGACAAGTTTTGCAAGGCTGTGGTGCTCGGCGTCATATACGCCGTTCCGGTGGGAGGGATGAGCACTCTGACGGGGACAGGTGTTAATCTCATATTGGTGGGGATGTGGAAGAGCTATTTCCCGGATGCTGATCCTATCAGCTTCAGTACCTGGATCTTCTTCGGCTTCCCGTTGGCTTTGGTGCTCTTGGTTGCTCTCTGGATCATACTCTGCCTGTTGTATAATTCCAGGGGATCCGGGCTAATTCTTTCTAACTATTTGGATAAAACCCACCTGAGAAGGGAGCTCCAGTTGCTAGGTGAAGTCCTTTTTGAGAATTAGTTTGATCAGAATGTATGTTGTGCTGTTAGCATTCAGTGGCTTTGAGGCATTTAGTTACTAACTTCTTCAATTGTGCATGATGTGAGCAGGTCCGGTGGCGTTTGCTGAAAATATGGTTTTGGGTGTTTTTGGGGTGGGTGTTGAGCAAGTTCTGGAATGTTGTCCAATCGATTATACCTTAGTTTTGGTTTGAAGTGACCACCTTAATTTGATATGTGTCTTGTTGCAGATATTAATAGTTTTGTGGATGACAAGAAGCATTACAGATGATATTCCCGGTTGGGGAGCTCTCTTCGATGGAAAAGCTGGTGACGGAACTGTCAGTGTGAGTATTACTTTTAGCAAATTAAATCGCCTTAAGCGTAGAGAGAGAGCGAGTCTCTCAATTAATTCAGTGGCCAATGGAATGGTTAGCTCATGAAGTAAATGATTTGGGTGTGGGTGTGCTATATTTTGCGAAATTCAGGTTTTGATGGCTACGCTACTCTTCATCATTCCAAGCAAGAAAAACAAGGGGGAAAAACTGATGGACTGGAATAAATGCAAGAAGCTTCCATGGGGTATTGTATTGCTGCTAGGAGCAGGTTTTGCCATTGCTGAAGGAGTCAAAACCAGCGGCCTCGCAAAGGAGCTCTCAAAAGCATTAGATTTCCTGGAAGACGCACCCTATCTTGCCATTACGCCTATTGTCTGCATCATAAGTGCCACTTTGACCGAATTCATCACGTCCAACAACTCCACCACCACCCTCGTCATCCCTCTGCTGGTCCAAATCGCTAAGACCATGCATGTGCACCCGCTCCTGCTCATGGTCCCTGGAGCAATCGGAGCTCAATTTGCTTTCCTGCTCCCAACCGCAACACCTTCCAATGTGGTAGGCTTCGCTACTGGACATATCGAGATCAAAGATATGATCAAGATCGGTGTCCCACTCAAGATAGCTGGCATAGCTGCAGTATCCATCCTGATGCCTTCACTAGGTAAACAAATCCTCTCGCTACCAATCAGTGCACTTTCTGTTCCCTGTTTTTTCCTTTGCCCAATTTGTTTCTTCTAACGTAAATACGATTCTAAGATGATTTGGATTACTGCAGGTTCCTACGTATTTGGAACAAATGTACCAGTATAAATCTACCGCAGTTTGGTGTTTTTGGTTGAGATCTTATAATGGCAGCCCGGCAGCCGCTGTAGTATATGATGCCTCCCGCACGGGTCTATGTTACATGATGGTGATGGTGTTATACCTGAACACTTACCTCGCAAACATACAGCTTTTTTAAGTTTTTATTTATATCGTGTAAGTATAAAGTTAATGTATACATTTATATGGTATAGGATGAATGACTAGACTCGTGATTGTCTGTCATAATTGTAAGACTAGTGAGTAAGCTTTTCGATTACTTACGATATGTATATTTTATGTTGGTCTATGTAATTGAGTTGAAGAGAGATTCCATACTTAATTTTTTTTTTAAAATAAACTGTCCACAACCAAGAGGCTTATAAAAGAATGATCACTAGTGTGGGGTTGGAAGGGACCGCAGAAAATTAAATTATTCCTATGATTAGTCATATATGATAAGAGTATTGAGAGTGCGAGACATGAACCCCCATTGTGATAGTGACCAAGAAATACTGGTTTCGTTTCCGTGTTGGCTAAAGAATGGATAATCACTCGTCCCAAGTCCCAAGTCTCAAGTCACTGTCCCATCGGCCTGAAATGATTAAATGATGCATAATGTTCGGGGTGGGGTACTGCCGATTATGAAATAATAGGAATAAATTTATTATGGAAGAGGAGGACAAAGATTACATCTAATCGTTAAGCCTGAACTTTTAAATAAAAAAAAAAGTGAATATCAATCCAATTACCTCATCGGAGAGATTCTATATATTAAATTCTTCAATAAGCTGCCAGCAACCAAGAGTGTGACTGAAGCACCGAAAGTCCACAGAAGCACAGATACATATCACATAACTATAAGTATACAATCACCAAAAACACCAACCAATTCTCACAACAAATAGTGCATGTGCACAAATATACCATTGCATGCAAAACCAAGTTAAAAATATTTCAAATTTAAAAATAAATTAATTATATATCAAATCATAATTTTATCATTATAGTATTGCTTATAAAATTAATATTTATCATTCTATATCAAAACATATCTTTTGATAAAAATTTTAAAAATTTATAACTTTTAAAACATAAATCAGATTGTAAAAAGGACCGCACTAAGAACATTGAAATTAGGTGATGGGGTCAAAATGAGTTGTTTGGATTATGAATGATGTATGATCGTTGGTGGTCGTGGGTGATTTTGTCATGCCCCGGAATCCACCAAGACGTAGCAACCGCCGTATATGCACAAACTTAGATGACCATTCTAAGAGCATATAATAATCATACAAGACGAGAATGAAACTAGTTTAAATTTTTATTTTTTGTATTAAATATATGATATGCCTCGAAAGCAATCTCAAGAACTAAGAAAACATATTGAAATAAACTAACATCGAGAATTTATATCATGTGAGACATGAATCAAAATCATGATTTAATTATTAACAAATTATGGGATCCCAATTTACAACACATACACACACGAAATGTCATATGCATCTAGTCCACAAGTGCCAATCCGAATCCTCGACTATATCTTGTATCACATACTCAATTAGAGAGTATGCGATCTAGAGCGAAGTCGATACTTTGGCTCTAACTCGGGAAAACCTATCAAGCACTGGCATGGCAACCAGGTGAGTGAACGTTTTCCTTTACGAATTCTTTTAAAACTAAAACAAGATTTTATATTCTTTAAATCAAATGACTTGGCAATCACAAAATCCTAAATCATGACCAAGGATCATTTAGACCCATTCATAACAAGGCATCAACGATAAATCACAGTGAAGCAAAACCACAAGAAATTGCAACATACAATGAAAGACCCCATCATTAGGGTCACACTCAAGCAATGTTAGCATACCTCACATACATCACAAATAAAGTGAGATCTTGTAGATCTCGACACACAATCGACAACTATTCTTATAGATGACTAATATAGTTAACCTTTATCGCAGGTTGATAATATAACCTCTCTCTCTCACTCTATATCCGGGTTTAAAATCACACACAATAATCTGAACACGTAGTAATCTGGGAACACATAGTAATCTTATATGTTGGGGTGATTAATCCCAATATAGATTCTTATACTATATTCTTCGAAGGTTAGGACACTTGTCAGTCGGATAATTTCATAGCCGTTATTCATTTTCATTCTCCTAAGGTTAGAATTACCTTAATTAACTCTTCTCATAACTTTCATTTGTTTAGACTATTACATCATTAACAAACCCTTCTTTAATCCTTTGTTTAATTATTCTCGGGTCATCATTCACTTTGGTCGTTTATTCGTAATTACTCATGGCTTTATATTTTCCTCAATTTGCCCTTTTTGTAATTTCTATTTAATAGCCTCTCGATTTGTTCTTCATTAGGGCTTAGATAAATTATTAATAAAAATTTATTGATCTTCCTAGGTTGGATTGACCCTTTACAAATTATTTTTCTCTTATTTGAATTTTGTTTTCGTATACGGTTGTGCTATAAAATCAGCACAATTAGTATTCTTTCGTATGACTAGTTAGTTATACGAGACATTGTTAGGATATTCTTATAATCCGAAGATTAGGGTTTTTATCAATAGTAATTTAATTCCTTAACATTCTCAATTTATTCCTATTTAAATTATTATCTTAATTCCTCCTGTGTTATGTTTTTCAACACGGGGTTCACTACTCTTCTCATATAACCTTGAGGCCGTTATTAGGTCTTTTGTTAAGTTATTTTTCTACGATTCCCACTCGGCAATTTAATACTGCCACTTCCCACATTGTTGATATTTCAATAACATCCAAAACTTTCAATAATGGTTTAGAATATAACCATAGAAGCACGTATCAATCAAATCAAATATATGAAATAAAGCTTTGCCATGATTTAAGGAAATTTCCCATCGATCATGTATTTAAACGTGCAAACGATTCATGGATATCATGCATCACATAAAAACAATTCAAATTCATTTAAAATGATCGGAATTAAATTAAAACTGTCCACTCATAGTTTTGTCATCCCAATTTCCTTCTTGATTTGATCCAGATTCTTGATCCTCTTACTGCAACTTACATATATAATCACAATCCGATTCTTAATATCATCAAATAAATCCTAATATGTCATAATAATCAATTCTAGATCCTCAAAACTATCCTAGGAACCCAACGATCGCCTTCAGATTCAATCCGAGTAATTTTAGTATTTTTTCTTAATTTTCAGAAAATTTGACTAACTTTTATACTTATAAAAACTCATCAAAATTATCAAAACCTTATACCATTGCATTTCTCATAATTTTCTATATTTTTTCTGATTTTTAAACAATTTCTGTCAATTTTTATTTCTTGGTTAAAGTCAACGTAGTCGATATGACATGTGTCACCTAGACACGTTGCCACGTGCTTACCAAATTCGACCCAGTTTCGAACCAGAACTACCTTACCTAACCGAACTGAACTACATGTCACCCGCTCTACACCTAGATGACATGTCGTCTACCCTACCTTTGGGCGAAATCTCACATGAGACAGACTGCGATGCCTCGTCATCTGCAGTCATCTTCTTCACCTGGCGTCGCACCTATAACCCTAGTTCCAAAAAACCCTAGTTTCTAAAACCTGAAAAAACACTTCGCAACAATACATAAAACCTACCCTAATAGCTTCCCTACACCTCGCGCAGTAAAACCCTACAATTTCCTAGTTTTTTTTCATGCCGAAATCAAGAGTTCAAACATACACGGTTTTTCGGACAAAGAAAAAGTGATGCTCACTGGAGAAGGGACAAAATCTATCCAAGAAGCACACTCACACACTTAGGAGAAGGGCGAAGGAGATAGGCACGTTTTTGTGGTCTTTCGTAGCTGGGGACAAGAAATGGAAAGGTTCCTGATTTGGATCGAGATATACGGCTGGTGGCGGCGAAAGGGGACAAACGTCAAACAAGAACAAAGGTCTCTCAACCCGTTGACTATACGACACCATTCTAGCTCTTGTTGGAACAGTGTCGTTCCGATTAGAATGACTTACCTCGACCCTTTAGGCCGAGGTTCATTGAAACGGCAGCACTTACCGCGTTTTGACCTTCTGCACATTTAATTTTTTTAAATAATAATATAATAATATTATTTTCTTTTTAATTTGTTAAATCTTGTAAATTCATAGAAAATAGTACATAATTCAGAAAAATATACCGAAAAATACTACAGACTCTAAAAAAACACTAATAATCATAAATACTATTTCAAAAATTTCTCAAAAATTTGTAAACATTAATATTCAATCTAAGAACCTATTTAAAGTCCTACATCATCCGAATTATTCTTGTACCATACTCTTTTCATTTTTATATCACATATGTACATAATCCTATGTATATAAAATTCTTAAATTATCCCGTAATTATTCTTTTGAATAATCTAACAGTTTGATTTCATTTCTTATAATGTATATTACTTCTTATGAGTCTCAAAAGGTAGACTCTAGAGTCTTAGTCATCAAATGACTCAGATTACAAAATCGACAAGTATCGGGGTGTAAAAAGATAAAATCCTTGGATACCGAGTTCCAAGAGATACACCGTCCGAAGCTCTTTCAGAGGTGTCAAAATCCAAGAAACATTCTTGCTAGTCGATATGACTCAACAAGTTAGAGTATGGACACGATACCTAAATTGGCTTCTATCAAACTGTACACTTACGTCAACACCCGACAATTATCAATTTTGGTATTCACCGATCTAATATTTTTACTTATCCATTTCTATAATATCTATAGCTTCTTATAGCCTTTTCCCATGGGTTGTGGGCTTACCGATCTACAATTTATCAGGTTATTGAGCTTAAGGCCCAACCCGCTAAATTACGAAACTTCACAGATTGCTATGACAACTTGATGGATTCCTTTTTGTAAAGAAACAACAATGTGGGAAGGATTGAAGAAGACAAGACGATTTTATTCATCTTGCTAGTGTACAATATATATATGCTTATGACTCACATAATTGCATCAATGATGTCTATCACAATTATTACAATATTCAATACATTAAACCCAATGATTCTTTTCTTAATACTTCCCCTCAAATTAGAGTGTGCGGATTATAGACACCTAACTTGTTGGACAAATAATGAAATTGTTGAGATCCAAGAGCTTTAGTGAAAATATCGGCTACTTGTTCTTGTGTGGGCATGTATTCCATCTGAACATCTCCTCTTTGTTTCTTCTCACATATAAAATGATAATCAACTTCTATATGCTTGGTTTTTTTATGAAATATAGGATTGGTTCCTATTTTGGAGAGCTGATTTACTATCACTGTAGAGGATAGCCTTCTTCATGTCAAACTTTAGGAAACTTAGTAGCTCTTTTATCTCACTTAATATACTTGTCATAGCCCGATATTTTGCTTCTGCAGAAGAGCGAGACTCTATTGCTTACTTCTTGGATTTCCAGGAAATGGGTGTATTGCCTAGTGTAATAAAGTAACCCATAATGGATCTCCTTGTCATTGGACAATTGCCCAGTCTGAGTTGCAATACCCAATTAACTTTAAATCACCGTTATTGCTGGGTAAAAGAATTCCCTGCCCTATATTGGCCGTCAAGTAATGAACGACCTTCAACATCACTTCCTAATGTCTTTCTCTTGGATCTTGCATAAACTGACTCAGAATGTAAATTGCATATGTGATTTTTGGTATTGTGATTGTTAAATATAGTAGTCTCCCTACCAACCTTCTAAATTGGCATGCGTCCTTTATTTGATAACTAGAACCATATGTCAGCTTGTGTTGCTACTCCATTGGGAATTGACATGGTTTGGCTCTAGTTAACTTGCACTCATTAATGATATCCAACATATATTTTTGTGAGAATCTGAAACTTCCGTGTTACTTGGGCCAGAAAGCCCAATCAAGATTGATGATATAAATGGATCTTAGCCCCTATTTTTGGATCAATGAAGAATAATAGTCTAATTTTGATGATTTGAAGTTAAATTTTATTTTCAAGAAATTATTGTATTTATCGAGAATTATCGATGTTTATGGAATTAATAAATTAAAAAAAAAGATGAGATGTATTGATGATTTTGATATTTTAGGACCTTGGATGGGTCCATTAAGGGTTTGAAAGTATTGGGAAATTTTCCGAAAATTTTTAAAACTGAAATCGGAATTTTCTTAATTTTTCGACATTATACGATTGAGGTATTTAATTTTTAATAAATTATCTATTTATGAAAAGTTTAATTTTATAGTACTAATGGATAGTATTGTTCATAAGTCTATAGAAATTTTCCCCATATTTTTTTAGAAAAGTATGGTAATTTTTATGGATTTTTGATGATTTTATATAATTGATAAATAATATTAATTATTTAATATTGAATTTTTTTTAAAATAAAGCCCAAAACGACAGCAAGATGTGTCGTTTTGACCGAGGTTGGTCAAAATGACAACCAGCATTGTCGTTTTGGAACCATCGCGAGGGTAGGAGCTTTTTTTCTAAAACGATGTCATTTTATCTTGAACCCTAGACAACGTCGTTTACTCCTGTGGATGGGCTGCCGCATTGTCCCTCCCAGTCACCGCCCGTTTCCGGTGAAGTAATGGGATAAGATCCCATAAAATCCTTCAGATGTCCAAACCATGTATCGGGCTCCCCTCTCTCCCAAAAAATTGCTTTGGAAGGTGCCCGTCCTAGCGAACCTATTCCAAGTGATCTCGTGTCATTTCTAGCTGTTTCTTGGCCGGATTTGGGTAAGTAATTATGGTGTTGGTTGGCTTGTTTTGATGTGCGGTAAATGAAGGTAGTGAGCTAAGGGGTTTTATTGCATCTATGAAAGTGTTGGACATTTGAAGATAAGATTGCAGGTTCTAGGGTTCGGCTGGAGGTTGAAGACAACCCAGTCAAACGATGGGTCATCTACTCCAGCCAAATTTTAATATGTAATTCGGGAGTGCAGGTGGACGATACGTCGCCTGCGGATGCAGGCGACGAGTCGTCCGAGTAGAGACTTAAGCTTGGACTCGAGCCTAAGGTTTAGGCGAGGTGGCACGCCCTGGAGCAATCACGTGTCATGATCTTGGAGGTCCGGGTAGTGCTCTGGATGTGCCTGGTTCCGCCAGGTGTTGTTCAATGATTGATCGGGAATGAATAAAATCTAGAAAAATGGAAAATAGCCAGAAAAGGAAAATTTTGGGAAAAATGAAATAAAAATGAAAAAATTTCTGAAAATTATGATAAATACTAGAAATAATAAGGAATCTAATGGTATCAACATTGCATGAATCTGATGAGATTTGATGGGTCAAATAGTTAGCTTAAGACTTGAAAATATAGAAAAAAAATGTTTTGATCAGTTTCGTATTGATTTTCGGGTAGAAACGTGTCGTATTGAGGCTAATGGTGTATAATTTTATGTGTGTTATGTATTTGAGTATGCAATCTAAGGATTCCATTATAAATCATATGTAGGTAAATACTTATAGGTGAAGGTCCTCGATCCAGCTATCGAGGATCAAGTGTGGGCACTTCTAATGTCGAGAAACTCGTGATTGGACGAACCTCTTTGATACATTGTTTACTGGCATGAATGAATAAGCATGAGTATGATTAAATAGAAAAGTAATGAATTAATGAACAAAATCATTGTGTGTGCAATGCATAAATAATACTTATGTTGCCTCGTGCTTAAGTTATTGAGCTATGCCATGTTGTGAATTATATTATGCATTAATCAAATGTGCCGCGTGTGATTATAATAATGGAAGTGCATATGAAGTGTTGAGTGCATTCAGAATTATAAGACAAAATCAAGCATCACAATAGCATAGGGTGACCTATGTGACCCTTGAGAGCTCTCCAAGTATGGTAGTGTGGCATGGATTTGCCAAGGGAGACATAAGGAGGGGGTGCGTTATTTAATATAAAATAATATGAATAAAAAGGTTATTCTAACATGGGGATTGAGTAGGTGGAGCTACCATCACCTAACGCCCCGGCATCGTCAGTGGAACTAGGCTAAGAGGAATGCATGTCTTATCAGGACGGATCGAGTTTGCATATGAGATAACAAGAGACGTGAGGAGCTGCATATAGAAGTGTCACTAACGGATCCCAGTCCTATTCCTGGTGCCAGAAGGACCGAGAGATATTGCTAGTCCAGCCACGATCCTGATTGCCTGAATTATTGCATGCTGCATTACGTTATGACTGTGACCGTGCTGAATTTCCATGATGAGTATGCCTATATTTTGCTTTAATGATTGCATGTGTTTTGTTATGTATATTTTTCCGTTCACTCACTTGATAGGCTTCTACCAGATTATTTGCATATGAATACATAGATAATCAAAGATGATTAGTAGCTCACTCTCGGGCATATCACGAAATGCTCAACGATTGAACAACTGTACTCAAGGTAATCCTAAGGAGCATTGTGTTCATAGTGTTTCCTCTACATTTCCTGAATATGCTAGAGCCAATATAATTAATCGATTATTGGGTAGTATTTGCTAAGTTAATTATTCATTGATGAAGAACATCGTATCTTCTTTTAATTCTGATGTATGATATATTGATAAATTCTTTTATTATAATCTCCACTTTACTATTATACTACTAGCCTTGTAGGTCTCTTATATGCATTGTCGTGTGACATGACAATGTATATAGTGGGCCCACGACAGTTGTTTTGGGGTCCGGGGTGTGATAATTTTTGTTGTGATAAGAATAGTCCCTTGCTTGATCTTGCCTCCTCTATGCCAAAGAAATACTTGAGCTTGCTAAGATCCTTTATCTTGAATTTCTTGTTTAGATATGCCTTTACCTTGTCACATTCATCCTGATCGTTTCCTGTCAATACTATGTCGTCTATATACACTAACAAAATAGTGAATTTTGCCCTATTAGATAGGACAAATAAAGACTGTTTTGCAAGATGTCGTACAAAACCCAAATCTTTAAGGGTGATAGAGAGCTTGGTAAACCAATTTCTACCTGCTTGACACAAACTATAAAGTGACTTTCTAAGCCGGAAAAATCCGTTATGCTATGGTGGCGTGATCCCTGGGGGTGGCACCATATAGATTTTCTCATCAAGATCACTGTGTAACAAAGCATTATTCATGTCCAGCTTCTATAATAGTCGTGCCTTATGGGCTACAATAGCCAACACGCATTGCACTATAGTCATCTTGGTTACTGGTGCAAATGTTTCGTTAAAGTCCTCCCCCTACACCTGTGAGTATCCCTTGGCCACCAGACGTGCTTTGTATCTCTCGATGGATCCATCAGCTTTGTATTTGATCTTGTAGACCCAATTGCTTTCAACCGGTTTCTTACCAGGCAGAGGAAAATAATAGGTCCAATTGTCATTTTGTTCAAGAGCTTCAATTTCTTTTGCCATGGCTTCTTGCTATCGTGGACCTTGCACAGCTTGGGAGCAAGTTCGGGGTCCAAGATAATCAATGATGGCAGATAGAAAGGCTTTGTGAGTTGGAGAAAATTCACTATATACGAGTGTATAATTCACGTTGGCACTAGTGGTAGATGTATGATCTTTCCAAATATAGTCTGTGAGATACGTTGGTGGCTGCCTTTGTCTCGTTGACTATTGAAGATATGGTGAGATGATTCTTGGAGAATCCATATGATGTCCAGAAATAATATCTGGAGTAATATCATCATATTATCTAGAATAATATCTTCATTATTATTTGGTGAAGCCGACTGTGTGAGGCTGGAGTTAGGACAAGATTCTTGTGATCTTGTAGCTGGCGGAAACTAGGTGCATCTGGTGCTAGATATACGGAATCCTCAGCCATAATATCGAAGAAATCAATGTGATTTTATCATTAACAAACTGATTATTTGCATGAGGAGATCGCAAGCAAGAAAGGACAGCCGACTCTGAAGATATCTTGGTATTATTTGCAAGATTATAATCAGATAAATTGGATATACCTGCCAAAAACTTCTTTGATTGATGATCAGATATAGAAGCTGGAGAATTTATCTTATTCATAGGTAAATCAGATCCATGATTATACGAAATATCATTCAAAATTGGTGCCACCATGAGTCCCTCAACTGTGGCTGCTTGCTTCTCATCAAAGGGAAATAAATGCTTATAAAACTTGACATTCCTGGAAACAAATATTTTTTTTGATTCCATGTCATAAACTCGCTAATCTTTCTTTTCTTGTGGATATCCAAGGAACGCGCACCTAAAGGAATGAGGGTCTATCCTGTCACTTATCTTTCAATATTTTGTTGGGTGTACGATTGATCAAATAACTTGTTGTTAATGCACAATCTCCCTAAAACTTTATAGGTAAGTGAGCCTCGAATCTCAATGCCCTAGCCACTTTAAGAATGTGTCGGTTCTTTCTCTCTACCCCGCCATTTTATTGTGGGGTGTCTACAATGGATGTCTCGTGTATGATGCCTTCATTAAGAAAGAAATCCTTTAAACAAGTGAATTCTGTTCCATGTACAAACCCGCTTTATTTTCTTCCCGAATTGAGTGTATAATATGGCAATAAAATGCTTCAGTATGGAAGCTACCTTAGATTTCTGCCTTAAAAGATTAACCCAGATAGCTCGTGAGTAATAATCAATAATACAAAGAAAATAGTGATGGCTTGAAAGAGATGATTCCTGATACTTTCTCCAAACTTCACAATGTATTAATGGAAAAGATTAGGCTCTTGACTTGAACTGGTTGGAAATGAAGATCATTACATTGCTGAAATGATTTATTTACGTTTAATAAATAATACATTTAATAACTAACCAATATAGGATTGACGCAATAGTGCACCGCTTGGTGCGTTTCATGGATTCCAAAGTATTGGATTAAACCCGCAAAAATGAGTTTACTCTTCGTTACCGAAAAACTATACAGTTAACACCTACAATTCTTGATGATGGTTGGTTGTTATTAACCTTACACAAAACCCCATCAAGGCCATCGTCTCCTTTGCCAAAACTTGCGGCTGTACCAATAGTGAAATTATTCAGTCAACCTCCTTCTTACGAGTGTCCTGACGCAAAGTGTGAAGCATGCCTCTTTAAAACTACCTACCCGAGGACACTACTCATTCACATCACATAAGACAGCACTACATATAGGGAGGAAGAGAGGGTGAGCTGCTTCCTACCTAGCCCCAAAGCCGGAGAGAGATCACCCCCCACAAAAATGGGCGGCCCCGATACGGATTCAGGTCCCTTCTTCTCTCTCGTTTCTGTTCTGTCTAGATAAATTTTCTCGCTGTTTCTCTGTAAGATTTGGATCGCTTTATTTCCTCTTGCTTTTAGTAACGACAACAATCATCTTTTCATTTTTTTTCTTCCGATTCTTCCCTTCAGATTCCCTCTCCTCCTCCTTCTTCAGCGACAGATCCGCAAAGATCTTCGTGGCCGGGCACAATGGTCTGGTGGGCTCTGCCATCGTCCGCAAGCTCCTGTCCCTGGGCTTCACCAATCTTCTCCTCCGCTCTCACGGCCAGCTTGACCTCACCCGCCAGTCCGACGTCGAGTCCTTCTTCGCTGCGGAGAAGCCCCGCTTCGTTATTCTTGCCGCTGCCAAGGTGGGCGGCATCCACGCCAACAACACCTACCCCGCGGACTTCATCTCCATTAACCTTCAGATCCAGACCAATGTCATCCACTCCTCCTTCCTTCACAACGTTCAGAAGCTCCTCTTCCTCGGCTCATCCTGCATCTATCCCAAGCACGCCCCCCAGCCCATCCCCGAGAATGCCCTTCTCACCGGTCCCCTCGAGCCCACTAATGAGTGGTATGCCGTCGCCAAGATCGCCGGTATCAAGATGTGCCAGGCCTACCGCATTCAGCACTCCTGGGACGCCATTTCCGGTATGCCCACCAATCTGTACGGTCCCAACGACAACTTCCACCCGGAGAATTCTCACGTTCTGCCTGCCCTCATTAGAAGGTTCCATGAGGCCAAGATGGCCGACGCCAAAGAGGTGGTGGTTTGGGGGTCAGGCAGCCCTTTGAGGGAGTTCTTGCACGTGGACGATCTGGCAGACGCGGTGGTATTCCTGATGGACAAGTACAGCGGGGTGGAGCATTTGAACGTGGGGAGTGGGAAGGAGGTGCCCATAAAGGAGTTGGCTGAGCTAGTGAAGGAGGTCGTGGGATTCCAAGGGGAGCTTGTTTGGGACACTTCCAAGCCTGACGGTACTCCCAGGAAGCTCATGGATAGCTCCAAGCTGCTTGCCTTGGGTTGGGAGCCAAAAATTTCTCTCAGAGATGGCCTGGTCGATACTTATAAGTGGTATGTCAAGAATTATAATGTCTAGTTTGCTTTTCTTCGCGATGGTAATCCAATTCATCCTCGCTGATTACTCCTTTGTATACCATGTTTTACTTATACTAATGTGCCCCTACAAATTAGATAGATATTTCGAATGAGTAATTGCTGAATCCTTTTGTGGAACCAGTACTTTGTACTACATTGTAGTTATCTTGAATTGAATAATGCTCTGTTTTTAACATAGCTGAACAAACGTTGTTGCTTTGGTTACATTGTCTTCTTTCTACATTGAGAGAAACAAATAATATTGATTAATTCATATCATATTGGTAATAATAGATGCTTGCAGAAGTGTTGCCTCTTCCTCGTTTTGCTTTCCATCTTGTGTATTCTATCTAATTCAATTTGCTAAGCTTTTCTCTCTATGATAATTTCTAGAAAAATATCAAAATCGAGAATGTCTGAAGCATATGCCTTTGGTTGGATACTATGAAGCGTTCTTTCTTGTTTAAGCTCTATCTTAATCTTTTTAGTCGCTGCTTAGTAATTTAAAACACCAGTCCTTAGCGTTTGTTAATGTACTATACGTTGTGGTATTTATCTATTTTAGTTCCCTGATTTAAAATTTTGAAAATGCATGACAGATGATGTCCTTTGTGACATGGAAAGAGTACTGGAACCTACATGATTTATCTCAGTTCTGTTCACTTAAAATAAGCGATTATCTTTATAGATCACCAGGTTTCTGATAGTGCTAGTTTGTAGCCTGTAGAGATTGGAGATAAACTTTGATACGCTTTCTTTTAAATTGGATAGACATATTTGGGTGTGTTTGAGCAAATCGCTCCAGGCTTTTTTCTGCAGTAAATGTGCTTGTATATAGGTACTTGCAATACAGGTGTGTGCATGTTTGTGGTTGAAGACCATTGATATGTACATCTATATTATTAGGATGGTCAGAAAAGGGGAGTTAATTTTACCTTCATAAATATTGAGCTTGTTAGCTAGACTTGTGGATTTAAACTATAGTTTTTTTGTTTCACATATGAAAGGTATCATTAGCCTTGGTGGATTCTTTTCCTTTATTTGAGTGTGAAAAATAAACATTAGTTTTTATTATTCCTGATATAATTCTAAAAGAAATCATCTGGACATGGACAAGAATAAAAGACCCTCCTAGCTCCATGGCATTGTTGGGCATGTACCCGATCCATGCCTCCACATGCTGGTTGGGTTTCAGCTATTTCTCTTTTGCAGCATGCGGGCAATTGCTTGATTATCCATTTTTCTAGAAAATTTCATGAGCTTATTGTAGCAGCCATGGTGAGAAAAACATTGTCGAAAGTTTCCTTTAGCAGGTTTTGTGGATATTCCCTTTCCTAATGGTTAGTATGAAATATAATGCATGGACAAGTGGTTGCGATGTGGTCAAGCTCTAGTTGCTCTAGGAATGCCAAGGGAGTTTACTACGTCCTATTTTCATTTCTGCGTGTTCTTTTTATTGTTTGTGTTTGTGTTTTGTTCAGTTCTTTTTTGTACTTTAGCGCACTGGCAGCTTGAATTTTGTTATGCGTATGCTTAGGTCTTTGAAAACTATTCTCTAATGCACTGTGCTCTATTTTGCATGTCTTGAATGCATAGTAATTATAGAGTAGACGAACTCTTTGGAAGTCATGACATCCTATTCAGGATGAGCTCGATTAGGTTTAGCTGTCACAACCAAATTAGAATGCACAATATTTAATGTGGAGAATTGATTGGTATGTACAATCATCATCAAACAAAATATAATAAATACATCGTTGACTAGTTCTAAATTGGGAGAAATATCATTTCATAGTGATTGAGGATATAATATCACAGAACTAGATGATTACAAATGAGGAGAGACACCCCTTATATAGTCAATATAGCTTCCCAATGAATAGTGGGGATTAAGTCAAACAATCTAACAGTAATTGTACAATTATATACATGTTAAGCAGAATGGTGGCGATTAAGTCAAACAATCTAACAATAATTGTTCAATTATATACATGTTAAGCACTAACGGTTGATTGTCCCATCTATGGTAATCTTTGATTATATAGATTGTCTTGATTCCCTAAATTGAATCTCTAGTATGGTAAGGTCGGATTCCCACTCAATGTATCGATTCCCTCCAATTGAGGATCACGTATGGTAAGCTTTGATGTACCACCCCTTGTGATGTCATCATATGAAGGACTTGTCATGTACGAAGCCGAATGATGCGTAGTTTGAATTTGGATCATAATATTATCCCTCATCAAACTCGACAACGTCATCGTTGTGTGTTGTCTCAAAAACTCATCAACCTTGTCTTTGATATCTTAAAATATCAAAATCCCTCTTCCAACGAGTCTTATTAGGAGGGTCACCTTTTCAATGAATTAGATACTTCACATGGTTTATGTGTTTCTTGCTCACTTGTCTTAATAGAATCTTATCAAGCTGCGTATTATGGGTCTTGATTGCTATAAGTTTTGCTCTTCAGCCAAGAGCATTCGCCACCAAGTTTTTCTTCTGGCTTATATCGAGCACATAATTAAACTTTGTTCAAAAAGTCTTGCCACCTTGCTTCTTGGGTGAAAACTTCTTCTGAGAAAGGAAGTAGTTTGTGGCAATATTGTCAATCTTGATAACAAACTTGCTCCTTAGCTAGTAAGGTCTCTAAACTAGCAAGTAATGCATGACTGTTATTTCATTCTCTTGCATCGTATATCGTCTTTTGATATCATTGAACTTGAGAATCTAATAAGCAATTAGGTGCCCCTCTTGCATTAGAGCACCAATGGAAAAGCCTGAGACATTTGTCTCTACCTCTTATGTAAGTAGATGGTTAGACAATGCTAACACCGACTCTTCTATAGTTATTGCCTTCATCTCCCTTTGTTATGCCAACTTAATAGTAGTGTGATCTTGAATCTAACTTGATAAACTATCTTTCATTCCCAAGTTGATCAAATAAATCGACAATGAGAGGAATATGGTGCTTGTTTTTCAAAGTCACCTTACTCAAGACATGGTAGTTGATGCATAGCCTCAGTGATCTATCTTGTTTCTTTTGGAAAAAAAATGATGCTCCATAAGGTGTTTTGGATGATTAGATAAAGTCTGCATCCAACAATTCCTTCAATTTCTTTTGTAATTCAGCTAACTTCGGATGTGTCATTTGGTAAGGGGCTTTAACAGGTGGCTTAGTCCTAATTTCTAGCTCGATGACATGATTTATCTCTCGTATAAGTGGTAGCTTTTTCGGGAGCTCCTTAGGCATCATATTGGCAAACTCACTACTTCCATGACTTGAATGGTCATATTATCAATAACATTTGTGTCTTCATCCATCACCAAAGTAGCTAAAAAAGTGGATTCTAGCTTCCTCACTCCCTTCTTCAGCCACATGGCTGAAAGTGTCTTTGCCTTTAGTTTTTTCTCTCAAACAACAGGTACTTCACAATATTTACTCCCTTTTAATAGAATGAGGGTGTTTGTACCAGACATCAGGACTATACCTGTCTTATCCAAGAATTATATACCCAAAATAATTGGAAAATCATTAATGAGAACAATGGAGAAGTCAAATTTATCTCCCCAGTCACTAATTTGTAACCCGACCCCTTGCGTTACTCTAAAGATGGGTTAGGCTGTAGTGTTTACTGTTTTTGACCAATCATTCTCCTCTTTGAACTTGATATCCAATCTTTGTGATTCTTCTTTCTTTATAAAATTATGAGTAGAATCGATATTGATCAAAGCATGGGATTGTCTCTCTTGCATAATAGGCCTAACAAACATTCTCTTTGCTTGCTTGACCTTGACACCATTAGTTGAGGCTTTTATGACACTCAACAACTATATTGGGGCTTCCATCTCTTCTCTATCGATCTCCATAGGAATTGTTGCCTGCTTGTTTCTCATTGGACAGTCCACAACTTTATGCGGTCTCCATAGAAAATCTCCTTTGCTCTGATTTTCGCATCCTCTTTGTGTGGGTTTGGCTTAACAAAAAGACTTGAAAGAAAAAGGCTTCTCCTTTCTCCCCTTGGCATTGTGGACTGCTCTTTCACTTTTGGCTTTATAGTTGCAGAAACTCTTAGGCTTGGGTAGGTTGGAACCCTTAAGTTTCCTTTCAAATTCCGTCAAGGATTCAGCCTTGACAATGACATTATTGAACTTATTGACATTGCATCGATGAAGTTCTAGTTTGGTCCAACTTTGTAGGCCTACTAAAAATATGTACATGTCTAGGATCTTTAGTAAGACCTTCGTGAACTCCCTCACATAGTCCCGAATATCATTCTTGTGGACAACTTGTGAATGTTCTCCCTCTTCGAGCTCTACATTTCTTGGTAAGATTTGTGTCTTCAAGATTTTATTGATATTGGCCCATGTCTCCACCTTCAAAGTACCATGCTCAAATTGAGCATGCTTCACCCTCCACCAGGTTGCGGCATTATCAGTAAGATAGAATAGGGCTTGAGAAAGTTGATCAACATCACTCTCCATGCTCGATCCTTGAAAGTATTGTTCAAGGAAGGAAATGAAGTTGTTAATTAGTTTGACATTCCTCATTCGGCCAAATGACTTTGGCTTCGGGACATCTAGCTTTATCTTAGGCTTGGCAACCCTTTGCACCCATGCCCCTCTTGCAATCTCTCTTGATTTCAGCAAAGTCATTATTAAACAAAGTACTCTAAGCAAAAAGGTTTATGTAAGGACCCGCTTCCAGAAACTGTGGCCCTTACCGCCGTGAAACCCGAATTAACCCAATACGTGGACCAATCAAAATCCCACAACGCTTTATTGACTTTTCAAACATATTTTTCAAAAAATATATATTTAATTTTTAATCAAAAAGAGCATGACTAATAAATAATAAATATCTGGTACTAATGGAGTAAACAAAACCAATAGAAGTTTTTGTTAAAAACAAAAACCTAACACGAAAACGAGTTAATAACTCACAAGCCCAATGACCAAAATCGAGCCTCAAGCCCATAACCAAAACCATACATCAAGTCCAAAACATGATATAAATCAAGGATTGTGACGAACCCAATTCCTAACTATTACTATTTGTTCCGATTAAGGTCATCACCGTCGTAAAACCCAAATAAGCTCAAATGACACCTAGGACTTATCTGAATCTCACTAGGCTTACCATTAACTTCCGACTTTTAGCATGTTTATTTTAATGTTTAACAACATTTGGAGCATGATATTGGACAAATATTCTGGTATCATACGGAGTGAATAAAACATTAGCGGAAGTCTTTAGATTAAATCATTGGGTTCATAACATACAAATCCCATAGGGATCCAAATAACCAGCAAGAAATCCTCCAACATTCGGAAATAGCAAGCAAAGGAGGGATCTTAAATTAAACCAGAAAGAAGCCAATCATTCATGTTATATGCGCACGTAAACAAGGAACAAGTATGTAAATGTGATGCGATATCGCCCCGTCGTGCAGCCTTAATCTTACACACTGGTACCATGGACAGTGGATGTAACAAAGCCTGAAAAATGGTAAAACAACGGTATGAGATTACAAGAATCTTAGTAGGGTCACAATATCATAAGATCTGCTGAAATCCTAAACACAAATCTCCTAATTCACATTAGATCATTCCTAAACAACTAAAGGGGATCACGCAATTCAAGAACCAATCAAAAAGGGTTAGGGCCGAATCTATGGTTGAGGGAGGACTACAATCACTTCCGAAAAATCAGAAATACACAGGCAGGTAGAACTCATCAGATTGCTCTTGGCAATAAAGAAGAAAGGCCATCCCATTCTACCTGTGTTGTCCAATGCTTACTGCACAAAGGGTAAACGGTTAACACATAAGCTAATCAGTAAGCATATTCATCTTGCCACACAAGGACAAGTCGTCTTGCCACACAAGGACAAGTCTTCCCAAGTCACACACAGACTAAGGCATCCCAAACCATACAAAGATATTGGCTTCCTGCCACACAAGGACCAGACATCCAACACGTGCATACTGGGGTTTGCCACCCATACAACTCCCATACCAGTAAGAACCTCTCCTCTCCTTAGGAGCATCAACGCTTACCCCGAATGGCCACTGGAAAAGGATCCTGACACACAAACACGTACAAGCACACACAAGCAAGTACAAAGCATAATACCACAACAGAGTATCCTCAATCATGTCAGAACACAATCAACATTTTTAATTCACATAACATATGCGACTCAGACACTCAATACCTAACTCAGGGGTTCGATATAGCCTATGAGATCCATATCTCAATCCAAAATTCATACTTTCATCCTATAATCAAATCACATGCAATACAATAAGAGCAGGTATCAAAAACATCAAGAAAATAACAGGGGTCTCTGGAGAAACCGATGAGACGTAGATCCTACCTCTTTTGTCTCTGAACAAGAAGCTACTCCTTTGCCTTTATTAAGTAATTCCGAACCACCTATATTATCACCAGGCAAAGATGAAAATAAACTAAACATGCATATTCAATAATCAATTAAATACCCTATTTCCCTACAAATTCCACTCACCAAACCTATCAGAAACCAGTGATCAGATGCTGCAGGTGCCTCCCCCTTGTATGTGTGATGTGATAGCCAGGAATTTAACAAGATTCAACCTGAATTACCATTCCAATTTAACTATGCAAATCTCGGCGCTAAGAGTAAACATAGGACAATTTCGACTTCAAGCATAGATAAGTTTAAAAGAAAGAAATTCATGATCATACATCATTGATAGATGCTAAGTAATCATAAGAACATGCGAAACGACAACAGAAATCAACCAAAGACAAAAATTGTAGAAATCTCAAAACCTAATTCCGTCGTCGATTTTCGACTTAACCTTAGACAAGGAAATTTTAACGTTCAAACAACAAAACATATATGGTTGGAAAGAGGATGAAGATAACTTTCCAACAAGCTATTATTTTCAGGAATCCGACAAACAATGAAAGAGTTATGTTATATTGAAGTTCAAGAAGATTTGACAGTGCCGCCAAATTTCAACTTATCTTTAAAGAAAGAAATACTAACCTCCCGACAAAAATCCAAAAGTAGTTGGAAAGAGGATGAAGAGAGCTTTCCAACAAGCTATTACTTGCAAGAATTCAACCGATGATGAGAGTGTTATGCTCGTTTGAAATCCCAGCGGATTTCGACAGCAGTAGAGCGGTGTAAGGTTTTTAAGGTTTATGAAATTTGTGTACTTTGGTGTAAGATTTTTATGTGGCTGACTTCCTATTTATAGAGAATGGTTATGAGATTATAATTCCTATTTTAAAGATTTTAGTAAAACAAGAAAACTATCAGATTTAAATTTTGCAATTATCTTCCTCTATTTTTAGAGATTTTAATTTCTAAGAAAATTATCTATCTATAAGGACTTAGATTAAAGGGAATAAACCAGAATTAACTGCCATACATCTCTTACCAATTTCGGCCATCACACATTCTTTTCTTCAGGGGCAAAATTATCTTTTCACCTGCACTAGCTTCTAGACTTCTAGGACTCAAAATTTGGGGTCTCACAAGGATCAAGTGTAATAAAGCCAGAAATAAGGTTCCAGTAAAACTAGAAAAGGTGAAATATAATGCAGATGCAATAGTCCAACTCTTATAGTGTTTGGGAACTCACACCTCAATCAAACTTCTACGACTCATGAACTATTTCTGAAAAGAGAAAATAACAATAAGGTGAGATTGCAAGAATTTTAGTAGAAGCCATAACATCATAAACTCTACAGGAGAATAGAGGTATATACAAAAAAGAATTATTAAAATAGTTATTTTAAAACATTTGAAACCGATGCAACACAACACAACAATGGATGCTAATAAAAAATGTAGTATAGAGAAAACAAGCCCAATAGGTTTACAATACAATAACCATAACGGAATACTAACTACTAACAAAACATATCAGGGTGGATATGGAAAACACTTCACAAGTAATCCCCACTAAAGGGAAACCAGAAGCTCATTGACAGTGTTAGTTTTAGTTTGAAAATATAAATATACATAATCCCCTACTACCAGTGTTATCCAAGACAAGATAGATAAACATAATACATGTCATATTTATTTTCGTAAACATAGTTAAGGGTATGCAAAACAGATGATAGGCAATACATAATAATATCCATACGACTCCTGATCAGATAAGTAACTCTCCCCTAACACTGAGATTCTGTATATTCACATTGTATTAGCCAAACGAATGTTACTGTTTGTACCATACTCATACTCAGGTGTATATAAAATGTGTATAAAATTGGTATACTTAATTGAAATAATAATACCCAAATGTAAGTTTATAAAATTGTAAAACAAACTGATCCAAAACAATAAGGAAAAATAGACCGATCAGGCAAATTTTTGTCTGACCAATTGGACCAACCAACTCGACCAATCAGATGGACTCTGATCGGTTGGACTATCCTAATCTGACTAGTGCTTTGTTTTTCTCACCTTAATATCAAAATCATTTCCTTTTTAAAAAAATTGATCATTTAACAAATATTCAATTATGCAGTCAATTTTTTTTAAATACTAGTTTATAATTATGCTAAGTTCATACATCAATATTTATAAAAATTCACTAATACCATCTTTTTGAAAGCCAACTGTAAATAATAGTCATAATTCCAATAGCTCATTTTTTAATTTAAGCCTCTAATCTTTGCCTTTATTAATCCATGCTCTCGGCAAGCCATAAAAAAAAAACAAAATACCTTTTTCTAGCCTATCGTGACCTTATACCTAAAATAAAAGAAGATGCAACAGCCATATAACAAGTTAAAACAAATAAAGAAGCCACGTTACTTACTAGGGATAATGCACCAAGAAGAAAAAAGAGACAAGGTTGCACACCAAGAAAAAAGGGAGCAACAACCCTAACATAATCCTACAGGTTTTATTTTTTTTTTCTCTTTTTATTTATTTATTTATTTTTTAACGATCCATTTTTTCTCTATCTTTTTGTCTTTTTCTCTTGCACAACCCTACTCAAGATTAAAACCCAAGAAAATACAGTAAACATTTATAGATGACCTAAGAATGAGAGTTGCATAACTCCAAGTCATGGATCGGATAGTTGCACTCATGTGCCCCTCAACTGTCTTGAAGCGTAAACGACTACCTTATTATTTTGCATCAACACACATCCCAAAGCATACTTTGATGCATTACCGTACACAATGTACTTTTTACCGTTGATTGGTAAAGTAAGAATAGGAGCGGAAACCAATCTAGACTTCAATTTTGCAAAACTATTTTGGCACTTCTTAGACCACATGAATGATTTGCCCTTGCATGTCAAACACGTTACCAGGCCTGCTAAAACTGAGAAATTATCCACAAAACAAAGATAGTATCTTGCTAAGCCTAGAAAACTTTGCACCTCAGTCATACTACAAGTAGGTTCCCATGATACAATTTCCTCGATCTTCTTGGGATCCATCAATACACCTTTGGATGATATGACATGTCCCAAAAAGCTGACTCCCGCAACTAGAACTTGCACATAGTAAACTTGACATACAACTGTCTAGCTCTAAATGTCTCCAAAATCATCCTCAAATATTCAAAATGATACTTCTCCGTCTTTGAATAAACAAGGATGTCATCTATGAAGACAATCACAAACCGATCAAGATATTCTCTACTATGCAAGCAAGACCCTTAATGAAGCTCAGGCGAATCATACTGTTACAGAAAAGGAACTACTAGCTGTTGTCTTTGTTTTTGACAAATTTCGATCCTATATGATTGGGTCAAAAGTGACTGTCTATTCTGACCACTCTACCATCAAACATTTGATGAAGAAGGATGCCAAGCCACATCTGATCCACTGGATATTGCTACTACAGAAATTTGGTTTGGAGGTAAGAGATCATAAGGGGATTGAAAACCAAGTGGCTGATTATTTGTCAAGATTGGAAAATCAGAAAACTTTCGAGGCTGCAGAGATTGGGGAATTCTTTCCTGATGAACGAGTGTTGGCTGTTCTTAATTCTGACCCTTGGTATGCTGAAATAGCAAACTAACTGGTTTGCAAAGCAGTACCTTCTAAACTTTCCAGACAACTATAAAAGAAGTTCAGTCACACCACCAAATTATATTTCTGGGAGGATCCTTTCTTATACCATCAGTACAGTGACCAAATCATTAGGTGGGGCTTACTTGAGGAAAAGTTTGAAGATATTCTGAAGCATTGTCACTCTTCCCCGTGTGACTTTATTCTGATTTTGATAAAACTGCAGCTAAGGTACTTTATTCTAGTTTTTATTTGCCATCTATTTTTTGTGATGTGCACAATTTTGTCTGGCGTTGTGATAGATGTCAAAGGACTGGAAATATTGAGAGGAGGAATGAAATTCCTTTGAATTATATGCTCGAAGTAGAATTGTTTGATGTGTGGGGAATTGACTTTATGGGATCCTTCACTTCTTATGGAAAGAAATACATATTGCTGGCAGTTGATTATGTATCCAAGTGGATTGAAGTTGAAGTTTATGAGACTAATGATGCTAAGGTGGTTTTGAGATTCCTGAAGAAAAATATTTTTACTCAGTTTTGGGCTCCACAAGCTATTATTGGTGATGAGGGGTCGGCAACACTCAATTTAGAATCTTATTAAAATAGTATGAGGTTAAACATAAGGTGGCTCTTCCCTATCACCCCTAGGCTAATGGTCAGGCAGAGGTATCCAACAAGGAGATTAAAAGAATTATTATGCAGACTATTGGTCGACAAGAAAAGATTGGTCTAGTAAATTACCAGATACACTATGGGCATACATGATAGCTTACAAGGCACTACTGAGAATGTCATCCTTCTAGTAGGTGTTTGGTAAGGCCTTTAATTTGCCTGTGAAGCTAGAACATAAGACCTACTAGCCAATCAAAAAGCTGAATTATGACTTGCTAGCAGTTGGAGAAAGGTGAATATTGCAATTAGATGACCTGGATGAGCTACGCCAATAGTTAGATGAGTATGCTAGAATTTATAAAGAGAAGATGAAAAGATAACATGACAAGCATATTAAGGGCCAGGAGTTCAAGCTTGGTATGCAAGTGTTTCTGTTCAATTCCAAACTTAGACTGTTCCAAGGAAAGCTGAAATCAAGGTGGTTTGGATCATTTACAGTAGTAGTTATGTACCTATATGGCTCAATAGAAGTATAAAACCTCAAGTCTGGAAATTGTTTTAAGGTAAATGGGCAAAGACTAAAGCCACATTATGGGTGGGGAGGTTTTTCCAGCCTCTAACATCATTTTAGAATCAAGATATCAAACAGGTAAGGTCATGCCATGACCATAAATAAGACGCTTAATGAGAGGCAATCTATCATTAAAAAAAAAGAAGAAAAGAAAAAAGAAGATAAAAGGGTGAGGCAAGAGAGGAAAAGACGAATATTTTGCACTAATTTGTTTGTTTGGTGTGTAGATAAAGGTGTTAAGTTTGAGGATGAAGGGCATTGATTCATCATTTGGGTTTTGAGGAGCTGAATTCGGACCATCGACTCGTCCGTTCTTCATCATCGATCGGTCGGTCCTTTGGAGGTTTCATTGCAAGAGTAAACCGACCGACCGATTGGTGAACGTTGGTGCCAAATGCGAGAGCTGACTGACTGGTCGGTCCACCTATATGGACCGATCGGTCGCTCGATGACAACAATTTGCTAGAATGCGAGAGACGACTAACTGGTTGGTCCACCTATCCCAACCAGTCAGTCACCTAAAGACCAAAAAACATCAAATACGAGAGCTGATCGACCAACGGTCCACCTATACCGATTGGTTAGTTACCCCATAACCTGGACTGGATATGAATTGTGATAGAATTCCGACCAGTCGGTCTACGCCCACTGATTGGTTGACATGACGAGAGAGAGGTTTTTAAATCCCTTTCCCTTTTATCTCTCACATAACCTGCACAAAACTCTCCCTCTTCATTCTTTTGCTCTCCCTTCTCTCTAAAAACCCTATCATCTTATTCTTCCTCCCACCTTAATCAAGCCACCAAATCACCCTATCAACGCTCACCATTTACCAAAACCTAATTATCTTTCCCTCTCCTTCATCCTTGCAAGCATGGGTAGAACCAAGGGAGCAACTCAATACCCGTCCCCTTCTTGACGACCATTCAAGTGAATCCGGGGCTCCACTTCTCGGGCTTCCTCCTCTAGGATAGCTCCGAAATTTGACAGTTTCAGGTTCATGACGGCAACTGTTGAGAAATGCTACGAAGCATTAGAGGAACGTCAATTTCAGCAAGATAAGTTTTGTGCATTTTATTATAGAGCTAGATTTTCACAGGGTTTAATTTGCCGTATGCCAACGTATAAGGGATTATGTAGTAAGTTGGGGTAGGAAACCTTTGTTGTGCGTACTCCTTCAGATGCCTATTGTGAACTGATTTATGAGTTTTATGCAAATTTACCTGATGCCATTGCGCTAATTGTGATGGTTAGACAAAAAATCTATGCCCATTATTGCTGCTAGTACTAATGATTACTTTGCATTAGAATTTTGTGAGGACGAGGATTTTGAGGAGGAAGAGCCTGATTTATTGTTGGTTTATGATGTGTTGACTTTGGAGAGCGAAGTGCAGGAGCCATCGAGTGGTAGTGTGATTGTGATGAATTTTTGTGGGGAAGCCAAGTTTTGAAGGAATTTTATAGAGCATAATCTTAGACTTACCTCCCAAGATCACAAGATAAACAAAGAGTCATCACTGCTCTTTTACAAGATAATTATGGGTAGGAGATTTGATGGAGGAAATGTTATTGGTGAAAATATTCTGTCTTGGAAGTAGAAGACGAACAATCGTCTTCCATTTCCACATTTGATTTCGGTGCTATGTTTAGAGGCAGGAGTAGTATTTTTCAATACTGAAGCCCTTATTTCCCTTCACCCATTCCTACATCTCTTCAAAGACTCGGGAGATGGCTTCGGAGGTTCAGCAATGGGAGTATGCTTGCTATTTGTACTATACTAGAGTATATATTGGAGCAGGTATTGCCATTCCACTCTCAATGCCACCACTTGTGGAGTTTCAAGAGACTCGTTAGCCAGACGTAGGACCATCTTCATAGGAAATTGGTATGAGAGATGATATTATAGCATGGTTGGAGGTGATTTCATTACAGCAGCAGGCATTAGTTAGCCTGCAACAGGTACTAACCGAAACTATGCTGGAGTTGAGGGCTGACCAAGGACGAATGGTCGGCGCACTCATGTCGATGCAACCAACCCTAGGCTAGCACTGTTAAGTTGCTCAGGAGCTTATAGGTCCAGCAGACCTAGTCTATGAGGTACCAGCAGGAGATTGTATAGTGGATGTATGATCACTTCTGACTTTAGGATCCTGATGGTCCTCTGCCACCACACTAGGACGATGATGGCCAGACTCCGAGAGATGTTTGAGTTGATATCCAGAGTATTTTTCTTTTATTTTCTTTATGTTTTTTATTTTTGTTATGTTGTTTTGAGTTTATGTTATCTTTTCATAACATCAGTTCTTATGTTCTGTTATTTTGATATTTATTCGATGATCGTGTTATGTTCGTAGAAGTCCATTTTACTTAAGTTTGAGAAGATTAGTTCACTTTTAATTTCTGGTAATGGATGTTTGAATTGGTTTAGTATAGTTAATTAATTTGTACTCTGATTTTGTATTGAATTTGCTTTTTAGAAATTAAAGGTGACACTAGGTAAAAGACATTAATCAACATTTAGAGCAACGAAGCATCGAATCAATTTAGTTGATATTGAGGAGAACTCATGAGGTTGGTAGTACTAGTTAATTTAGTAATTTGACTTACCTACTTGTGTATGATTGCTATAAAATAAAATGAATGAATTAACTTGTGCATATATGCAATTAATTTTTTTTTTGCATAAGAACGAAATAAAATATGGTACTAAGGTGAGTTAAACTTATTAGGATATTTGAGTTGTGCCTTCAGACTCCAATAAACATTCTAGATGGTTTGATGAACTAGTGAATGTGTGTTGAATGTTTTACAAATCCTAATTCCTTTATATGACAATTGAATTTATGTAATTTTGGATGTGAATAAAGGAATTAAGATTTGTAAAACATTCAACACCTATGCACTAGTTCATTAAATCATCTAGAATGTTTATTGGAGTTTAGAGGTGCAGCTCAAAGGTCCAAATAAGTTCAACTCATCTTAGTATCATATTTTATTTTGTTGTTGTGTAATTTTTTTTTTTTGCATATATGCACAGGTTGATTCATTCATTTTTTTATAGCAATCATGTGTAATTAGGTGAGTCAGATTACTAGATTAACCAGTACTAACAAATCTCATGATTTCTTCTCAACATAAATTGAATTGATTCGATGTTTCGTTCCTCTAAATCTTTAATTTGTAAAAATCAAATTCAATACAAAACAAGAATATGAATTAATTAATCATACTAAATTAAACATCCATTATGTAATGACCCCAATTCCTACCTATTAAAATTTACTCCGATTAAGGCCATTACAGCCGTGAAATCCAAACAAGCCCAAAGACACTTAGAACCTATCTGAATCTTACCAGGCTTACCCATTAATTTTTTTGACTTTTAGCATGATCGTTCTATATGTTTAATAACAAATGAAGCACGATATTGGACAATCATTCTGTTATAATACGGAGTGAATAAAACATCAGCAGAAGTTTTTAAATTTAATTATTGAAATCAAAACACAAAAGTCCCATCGGGATCCAAATAACCAGCAAGAAATCCTCCAACATATTCCAAAATATAACAAGCAAAAGTGGGATCTTGAAAAACCAGAAAAGTAGTCCAATCTATGATCATATTGTATGCTCAAGCAACCAAGAAAATAGGAATGCAAAGGTGATGCATTATCGTTCCGCCGTGCAGCCTTGATCTCACATACTGGTACCACGAACAGTGAATGTACCTAAGCCTGAAAAATGGTGGAAATAACAGAATGAGATTACAAGAATCTCAGTAGGATCACAACATCATAAGATCTGCAGAAACCATAAACATAAATCTCCTAAACAACATCAGATCATTCCTAGCAACTAAAGGGGATCACACAATTCAAGAATTTAGTTAAAAAGGGTAGGGCCAAATCTAAGGTTGAGGGGGGACTACAAATACTTTTGAAAACTCAGAGGTATACAGGCAGGTAGAACTCATCAGATTGCTCTCGGCAATGAAGACGAAAGACTATCCCCTTTCACCTGTGTTGTCCAAGGCTTACTGCACAAAAGGTAAATGGTTAACACACAAGCTATTCAATAAGCCTATTCATTTTTCCACACAAGGACAAGTCATCCCAAGCCACACAAGGACAAGGGCAAGGGCTTCCTGCCACACAAGGACAGAGCTTCTGGCCACACAAGGACCAGATATCCAGCGAACTCATGTTAGGGATTGCCATCCATACGATTCCCATACTAGTTAGAACCTCCCCTCTCACAAAGAGCATCAGCACTTACCTTGAATGACTATTGAAAAAGAATCCTGACACACAACACGTACCAGCACACACAAGAAATTACAAAATATAATACCACAACAGGGTATCCTTAATCATGTCAGAACACAATCAACATGTTCAATACACACAACACATGCAACCTAGGCACTCATATCCTATCTTAAGGGATTCAGTATAGCCTAGAGGATCACATATTGGTTGGCAATTCAAGCATTCCTACTACAACATATTTGCCTACAACATTACATGTAAAAGCACCGAAATTAACAAGCAAACAACAAGGATCTCTGGAGAAACTGATAAGGCTTAGATCCTACCTCTCTTGTCTCTGAATAAGAAGTTATTCCCTTGCCTTTATTCAATAATTTTGCACTACCTATAGCATCACAAGGCAAAGTCAAAACCAAACTAAGTATGCATATCCAATATCCAATTAAATACCCTATTTTCTTACCAATTCCACTCACCAAACCTATTAGAAACCAGTGATCAGATGCCACAAGTACCTTCTCCTTGGATGCATGATCTGATAACCAAGAACTTAACAAGAAATAACTTGAATTACCATCCCTAATTATTATACAATTTTCGGCACTACGAATATGGCAGTATAGGAAGTTGCGATTTCATGTTAACAAATTATAGGAGTTGCGATCTCATGTTAACAAGGAAGGATTAAGGATTTATAACATGTATAATCAAAAGAAACAAGATCATAATCCAATAGGTTAATCAATTGATCAAGATAGGCACAATAAGGCAGTAGGGGCAAAGGTAGGGCATACTGATTTCATGTATAGAAAAGATTCAAAGGATGAATTCATAATTGTTCACTATGAATGGATATTAAACAATCATATGAATAAAGGTAACAACATCAGAGAATAATTAAAGTCAGAATTATAAAAATCTGAAAACCTAATTCAACCGAATTTCGATATAACTTTAGAGAAAGAAGTACTAACCTTCAGCCAAAAAAGAATATATAGTTGGAAAGAGGATGAAGAGCACTTTCTAACAAGCTAATATTTTCAGGAATCCGACAAACGATGAGAGAGTTATGATTGTTTGAATTTCAAGAAGATTTTGGCAGTTCTGCCGAATTTCTATTTAACTTTAGAGAAAGAAATACTAACCTTCAAATAGAAAACCAAAGATGGTTGGAAAAACGATGAAAAGAACTTTCAAACAAGCTAATATTTGCAGGAATTAGATAAATGATGAGAGAGTTATGCTTGTTTGAAGTTCATGAAGATTTTGATTGAAATTGGGAGGTGTTAGTATTTTAGTTCCTACGAATTTTTGTGTGTTTTTTGTTTAAGATTTTTGTGTGGCTGACTTCCTATTTATATAAGATGGTTATGGGATTAAAATCCCTATCTTCAAGGCTTAATTAAAGTAAGATAATTATCATAATTAATTTCTGTAATTATCCCCCCTTAAACTTAGGATTTTTATTTCTTAACGTAATTATCAACCAATAAAGAATCAATTTAAAGAGAATTAATACCAAAAATAATTACTAAACATCTTTTACCAATTTCGGCCATCATATATCCTTTTCTTCAGGGATAAAATGGTCTTTTTCACCTGCATTGGCTTTTGGACTTCTAGGACTCAAAATTCAGGGTCTCACATCCTTCCCTCCTAAGCAAACAGATAAAAAAATTTTGCACGCATAGATTCCTCAATCTCCCAAGACTGTTCCTCAATTTGGCCATTACGCCAAAAAATCGCACCATAGGCATGCTTCGACTGCGAAGCTGTCAAACTGACGGATCTAGCATGGCAACTGGCTGTACGGGATAGGATAGATCTTCAGCAATTACAACTGGGGGTTCTTCCAGCACATGAGCAGGGTCTTGCACATACTTTCTCAACATAGATACGTGGAACATATTGTGAATTCTTTCTATATTTGGAGGTAAGGCAAGTCGGTATGCAACAGGACCGATCCTATAGAGGTACTAGCTTACCTCGCTGCTGAAAACGAAAGACTCCTTTCCGTGGGGCGACCTTCAGAAACACTTTATCACCTACCGCAAATTCTAGCTCCCTCTGTCGATTATTGGCATAGTTTTCCTGTCGATTCTGGGTTGTTTTTAGCCATTTTCGAATCAAGTTCAACTGTTCCATTGTTTGATCAATGAATTCCGGATTGTCTAGGCGTCTTTCGCCTACTTTATTCCAGTAAATGGGAGTCCTACAACGTCTCCCATATAATGCTTCATAAGGTGCCGTACCGATGCTTACATGAAAACTATTCTTGTAAACAAATTCTGCCAACAACAGGCATCGATCCCAACCGGTTTGCTGATCCAGCACATTCGCTCATAGCATGTCTTCGAGTGTCTGAACCGTTCTTTCTTTTTGGCCATCGGTCTGGGGATGAAATGCTGTACTGAAATTGAATCTCGAACCCAGCGCATTCTGGAATCTCTCCCAAAGTCGTGAGGTGAAACGAGGGTCACGATCTGAAACGATGGAAACTAGCACTCCATGCAGTCAAACAATCTCATCCAAGTAACGAACAACCAATTTCTCAAGTGTATCCGTCACACGTATAGGGAGGAAGTGTGCAGATTTCGTCAATCGATCCACAATCACCCAAATGACATCGTATCCTTGCTGCGATCTAGGCAAACCGGTCACAAAATCCATTGTGACATGCTCCCACTTCCATTCTAAAATAGGAAGTGACTGAAGTAGTCCAGCGAGTCGTTGATGTTCGATCTTGACTTGATGACATACTAGGCATCAGGCAACGAACTCAGCAATGTGGTGTTTCAGGTTTGGCCACCAATACTGCTCTTTCAATTCTTGGTACATTTTAGTGCTTCTGGGATGGATGGCAAAGTTCGAACTATGATCCTCCGATAAAATAAGGTTACGAATATCAATATCTTGTGGAACACATACCCGGTTTCTGAAGACAATCACTTCGTCATCTCGTATTTGAAATTATTTAAACTATGACATCAACACCATCAGAAAGTTGCTTCTGAATTTCAATTAGTTTCGGATCCTCTAATTGCTGATTCCGGATTTCTTCAATCAAGGTAGGTGTGACTTCGATTCGTGCCAACAATGAACCAAAGTAATTAGTGCCAAGATGCACACGATTAATCCTCAAATCCAGCAACATAGGCATGTAATGGGTGCACATATAGGCCAAAACCGATGGGGAAGGAGGATAAAACTTTCGGCTCAAGGCATCAGCAACAACATTTTCCTTTCCAGGATGATATTCGATGATCAAATCGTAGTCTTTGATCAGCTCTACCCATCTTCGTTGTCTCATATTCAATTTTTTTTGCGTGAGTAGGTACTTTAAACTTTTGTGATTGGTGAAGATTCGGCATGTCTCGCCGTATAAATAATGTCGCTATATTTTCAACGCAAACACCATGGCTGCAAGCTCCAAATCATGTGTAGGATAGTTGTTTTTATGCTGTCGTAACTGTCGGGAAGTATATGCAATGACTTTACCATCTTGCATCAATATGCATACTCCTTTCCGCAAATAGGTAAAGTAAGGATAGGTGCGGAAACTAACCAGTTTTTCAGTTATTCGAAACTTCGCTGTCATTTCTCGTTCCACGTGAATGACTCACCCTTGTGCGTCAATTTTGTCAATGGTGCGGCAAGCGATGAAAAATTTTCCACAAAGCGACGGTAGTATCCTGCTAAGCCAAGGAAACTACAAAATTCAAATATAGTTTGTGAGGTTTCCTAAGCAACTACGGCTTCAATCTTCTTTGGATCAACTAACACACCTTGGGTGGAAACAATATGGCCAAGAAAACCAACTTCGTGTAACCAGAATTTGCATTTGGAGTACTTTGCAAACAACTACCGATCCTTCAAAACATTCAGCACAATCCGTAAATGTTTAGTATATTCCTCTTCCGTTTTTGAATAAATCAGAAAGTCGTCGATGAAGATTATCACAAATTTATTCAGAAACTCATGGAACACACGATTCATCAGGTTCATGAACACAACAGGTGTGTAATGACCCCAATTCCTACCTATTAATATTTGTTCCGATTAAGTTCATTACTGCCGTGAAACCCAAACAATCACAAAGATACCTAAGACCTATCTGAATCCCACCAGGCTTCCTTACTAAGTTTTCGACTTTTAGCATGTTCATTCTACATGTTTAATAACAGTTGAAACATGATATTGGACAATCATTTTGGTATCATACGGAGTGAGTAAAAACATCAGTAGAAGTCTTTAAATTAAATCACTGGATTCATAACACACAAGTCGCCTAAGGATCCAAATAACTAGCAAGAATTCCTCCAACATAGTCGAAAATAACAAGCAAAGGAGGAATCTTAAAATAAAACAGAAACTAGTCCAATTTTTATTCAAGTTATATGCGCAAGTAATCAAGGAATAGGTATGCAAAAGTGATGTGATATCGCCCCGCCATACAGCCTTAATCTCACACACTGGTACCACGAGCAGTAAATGTACCTAAGCCTGAAAAAAATGGTGAAAACAACGGAATGAGATTAGAAGAATCTTAGTATGGTCACAACATCATAAGATTTGTAGATACCATAAACAAAAATCTCCTGAACAACATTTGATCATTCCTACGCAACTAAAGGGATTCATGCAATTCAAAGATTCAATAAAAAAGGATAGGGCTGAATCTAAGGCTGAGGGGGACTACAAACACTTTCGAAAAGTATCAGAAGTACACAAGCAGACAGAACTCATCAGATTATTCTTGGCATTGAAAAAGAAAAGGTCATCCCCTTCCACCTGTGTTGTCAAAGGCTTACTTCATGAAAAGTAATTGGTTAACACACAATCTAATCAGTAAACCTATTCATCTTGCCACACAAGGAAAAAACATCCCAAGCCACACAAGGACAAGAGCATCCCAAACCACACAAGGATAAGGGCTTCCCAAACCACACAAGGATAAGGGGTTCCTGCCACACAAGGACCAGACATCTAGCGAGCTCTTGCTGGGATTTGCCACCCATACGACTCCCATGCCAGTAAGAACCTCCCCTCTCAGTAGGAGCATCAGCGCTTACCCCGAATAGCCATCGGAAAAGGATCCTGACATACAAACACGTAGAAGCACACACAGGCAAGCACATAGCACAAAACCACAACAGGGTATTCTCAATTCTGTCAGATCACATTCAGCATGTTCAATACACATCACACATGCAAGCTAGGAACTCCTAACCTACCTTAAAGGATTTGGTATAGCCTAGAAATTCCTCAATTCAATCTGCAACTCAAGTATGCATTATTTAATATGAATGCGCATACAGTCTTACAATCATAGGTATCGAAATCAACTAAGCAAATAACGAGGTCTCTGGAGAAACCGATGAGGCATAGATCCTACCTCTCTTGTATCTGAACAAGAATCTATTCTTTTGCCTTTACTAGATACTTCTGAACCACCTAAGTCATCATTAGGCAAAGACAAGAAAAACAAACTAAATGTGCATACGCAATAACCAAGTAAATACCCTATTTCCTTACCAATTCCACTCACCAAACCAATCAGAAATCAGTGATCAGATGCCACAGGTGCCTCCCCCTTGGATGTGTGATGTGATAGCCAGAAACTTAACGATTTAACTTGATTTACCATCCGAATTAACTATGCAAAGTTCAGCACTAAGAGTAAGGCACAAGACAATTTTCGACTTCATACATTCAAGGGATGAACTCATAATTGTTCACAATAAATGGATTCTAAACAATCATATCAATAAGGGCAACAACATCAGAGATCAATCAAATGCAGAATTATACAAATCTTAAACCCTAATTCCGCCGCCGATTTTCAACTTACCTTTTGACAAAGAAATATGAAAGTCCAAACAACAAAAAAAATATGGTTGGAAAGAGGATTAAGGGATATTTCCAACAAGCTATTATTTTCTGGAATCCGACAAACGATGAAAAAGTTATGCTACATTGAATTTCAAGATGATTTTGGCAGTTCCGCCGAGTTTCGACTTTTCTTTTGACAAAGAACTACGAATGTAAAAAAAAAAAAAATGGTTGGAAAGAGGATGAAGAGAGATTTCCAACAAGCTATTATTTTCAAGAATCTGACAAACTATGAAAAAGTGATGCTACATTGAATTTCAAAAAGATTTTGGCAGTTTCGCTGAGTTTTGACTTATCTTACGAGAAATAAACTCTAATCTCCTGAAATAAAACCAAAGAGTTTTGAAAAGAGGATGAAGAGAGCTTTCCAACAAGCTATTATTTGCAGGAATCTGACAAACGATGAAAGAGTTATGCTACATTGAAGTTCAAGAAGACTTTGGCAGTTCCGCGGAGTTTCGACTTATCTAACGAGAAATAAATACTAACCTTTTGAAAAAAAACCAAAGATAATTGGAAAGAGGATGAAGAGAG
This sequence comes from Passiflora organensis, assembly GCA_019739055.1. Lineage (NCBI taxonomy): Eukaryota > Viridiplantae > Streptophyta > Magnoliopsida > Malpighiales > Passifloraceae > Passiflora > Passiflora organensis. Next base: position 59,243 of record JAEPBF010000116.1, on the reverse strand, counting down.
CTTTCCAAATATTATTTACAGGAATCCGACAAACGATGAGAAAGTTATGTTGGTTTAAAGTTTCAGTGAATTTTGGCAGATATAGGGAGGTGTAAGGGTTTTAGGCTATACGAGTTTTGTGTGTTTTCTATGAATGATTTTTTTAGGTTTGGCTTACTATTTATAATTGATAAAATTACTACTTTAAAGGCTTTATTAAAGTAAGATAACTACCAGATTTAAATTCTGTAATTATCCCCTTTTAATTTTAGAGATTTTAATTACTAAGGTGATTATCAACATATTAAGAACCAAATTAAAGGGAATTATTGCCAGAAATAATTACCAAACATTCCTTACCAATTTCGGCCATCACACATCCTTTTATTCAGGGAGAAAATGGTCTTTTCACCTGCACTGGCGACTTCTAGGACTCAAAATTCGGGGTTTCACATCCTCCCCTTCTTATAAGAATTTCGTCCTCGAAATTTTAGCACAAGTACCTAAACAAACAAGTAAGAAAATTTTGCATGCATAGATTCCTCAGTCTCCTAAGACTGTTGCTCAATTTGGCCATTATACCAAACAACTCGTACCATAGGCATGTTTCGACTGCGAAGCTGTCGAACTGACCGATCTAGTATGGTAACTAGCTGTACGGGATAGGATAGGTCTTCAGCAACTTCGACTGGGGTTTCCTCGAGCATGTGAGCAGGGTTTTGTACATACTTTCTCAACATTGAAACTTGAAACACGTTGTGAATTCTTTCCATATTTGGAGGTAAGGCAAGTTGGTATGCAACAGGGCCGATTCTTTCAACGATGTCATACGGACCAATGTAGCGAGGTGCTAGCTTACCTCGTTGCTGAAAACGAAGAACTCCTTTCCATGGGGTGACCTTCAAAAACACTTTGTCACCTACCGCAAATTCTAGCTCCCTTCATCGATTGTCGGCCTAGCTTTTCTGCCGATCCTGGGCTGTTTTTAGCCGTTGTCGGATCAAGTTCAACTACTTCATCGCTTGATCAATCAATTCCGGATTGTCTAGACGTCTTTCACCTACTTCATTCCATCAAATGGGAGTCCTGCAACGTCTCCCATATAATGCTTCATAAAGTGCCATACCGATGTTTACATGAAAACTATTGTTGTAAGCAAATTCTGCCAACGGTAGGCATCGATCCCATCCGGTTTGCTGATCCAACACATTCGCTCGTAGCATGTCTTCGAGTGTCTTAATCGTCTTTTCTGATTGACCATCTGTCTGAGGATGAAATGCTGTACTGAAATTCAATTTCAAACCCAGCAAAATTTAGAATTTCTCCCAAAATCGTGAGGTGAACAAGTGTCACGATCTGAAATAATGGAAACTGGCACTCCATGCAATCGAATAATCTCATCTAAGTAACGAACAACCAATTTCTCAGGTGTATCCGTCACACGTATAGGAAGGAAGTGTGCAGATTTCGTCAATCGATCCACGATCACCCAAATGGCATCGTATCCTCACTGTGACTTAGTCAAACCGGCCAAAAAATCCATTGTGACATACTCCCACTTCCATTCTGGAATTGGAAGCGACTGAAGTAGTCCAGCGGGTCGTTGATGTTCGATTTTTACTTATTGACATACGAGGCATCGGACAACGAACTCAACAATGTGGCGTTTCATGTTTGGCCACCAATACTGCTCTTTCAAATCTCGGTACATCTTATTGGTTCCAGGATGGATAGCGAACTTTGAACTATTCGCCTGCGATAGAATAAGGTTACGAATATCAATATCTTATGGAACACATACCCGGTTTCTGAAGACAAGCACTTTGTCATCTTGTATTCTGAAATCACGAACTATGGCATCATTACCATTAGAAAGTTGCTTCCGAATTTCAATTAGTTTTGGATCCTCTAATTGCTGATTCCGGATTTCCTCAATCAAGGTATGTGTGACTTCAATTCGTGCCAACAATGAACAAGAATAATCAGTGCCAAGATACACACAATTAGTCCTAAAATCCAGCAACATAGGCATGCAATGGGCACGCTTATAGGCCAAAACTGATGGGGAAGAAGGATGAAACTTTCGGCTTAAGGCATCAACAACAACATTTTCCTTTCCAGGATTATATTTGATGATCAAATCGTAGTCTTTGATCAGCTCTACCCATCTTCGTTGTCTCATATTCAATTCTTTTTGCATGAGTAGGTACTTCAAGCTTTTGTGATCGGTGAAGATTCGGCATATCTCGCCGTATAAGTAATGTCGCCATATTTTCAACGCAAACACCACGGCTGCAAGCTTCAAATTATGTGTAGGATAGTTGCTTTCATGCGGTCGTAACTGTCGGGAAGCATATGCATCGACTTTCCCGTTTTGCATCAATACGCATCCAAGTTCGGATTTCGATGCATCGCTGTGAACTATATACCCCTTTCTGCAAATAGGTAAAGTAAGGATAGGTGCGGAAACTAACCGATTTTTCAGTTCTTCAAAAATTCGCTGGCATTTATCATTCCACACAAACGGCCCACCCTTGCACGTTAGTTTTGTCAATGGTGCGGCAAGAGATGAAATTTGTTTTCACAAAGCGACGATACCTGTCACCACATCAGGACTAGCCTCGGCATCAGTTAGGGTGAATAGCCTTGTTCGTCTTGGTTGCGCCTCACTTGTTGATCCATTGAGTGGTCCTCCTGTTGCACGCATTGTCGGTTTGGTGGGGTTAGCATACCCACCTCGTCCCGCACTAGGTGCGCCTGTGATACGTCTCGGCTTCTGGCATTCCCGCTGAATGTTTCCCATCTCGCCATAGTTGTAACATTGATGTTGCTGAGAATTCCACGAAGATCCATTGGAATTTGAACCAGAAAAGTTCTTCCTGTTGGTATTTCCATTGCCATTAATTTTTGTAGGATAGGACCTTAAAGGATAGGGTCCCGTTCGTCGATTGAACTTCGAATCTCGCCTATAGGATCTGCCACTAGTGGCTACGGATGGCTTCTTGGTTTCCACGATCCTTTCAGCTTCGGTTGCGGCAATGATTAGTTCTTGCAAATTCTGCACCGGTGTCGTACCTATGATGGTTTTGAGTTCGGTACTCAACCCATCCTGAAATCATCTCGCAAGCTGGTACGGTGTACGATCTTCTTCTGGTGCAAATCGGGACAACTCCCTTAACATTTTCTCATATTCAAGCACCGAACGGGTGCCTTGTTCAAGTTTGTAAAAAGCTTGTCGCTGTTCGCTTTTATGGAACCTTGTATAAAATCTTTCCTCGAATTTGTACCAAAATTCCTCCCAAGTTGGCAAACGATCGCTGAATTGCAAACTAACAGATTTCCACCATGCGAGGGCTTCTCCCTCAAGTAGGAAAGTGGCCATGGAAACTTTGTCATCTTCCAAGATACGTAAGAACAAGGATACTCGGCATAAGGTGTCTATCCACTCACGAACGGCAGCAGCTCCATCTGAACCATTGAAATTACATCCCAATTGTCGAGCTTCCTTCAATAATTTTGTAATCACGATGGGAAGTCTCTCGGCTTCCTTAGGATGTGCCGGCTGTATAGGTTCAAGTGGAGGAATAGGTTCTTCCACTGGTGCAGGTGCATGAGCATTCTGAAATTGCGCCTCCATACGCTGCTGATTTTCAGCAATTCCTTGTAATACGTTTAATATTTGTGCCATCACAGGATCAATGACTGGTGCAGCTGGTGGCTCAGGTTGATTTTCGGGCTCAGCTTGCCCTTCCTGCTCAATTTGTGTATTCGACTCCTCTTGCTCAACAGGTTGTTGTTCGGCTTGAATCCCATTCCTACCCTGTCGATCCCTCGTAGCGTTCAACCTCGCCATATTATTTAAGCATACGATTGTTACTTACACATAACTAAATATGATACTAGGAAAAGAAGTGGTACCTGGTGGAGAGGCGTGCACCAGACGATACGCATATGCTGGAAAGCAACAAACAAATTTTTGGAAATAACATGCACACATGCAAAGGTATTCTCGGCAATTGCACCAACACTCACATATACTCTCGGAAATCATCATCAAACATCAAGCAAGCATGGATTCACACAACATCCATATTCGCGAATACACACCAGCAATCACATATATATACATTCTGTAATAAAGGAGTCAAATAGGGACACTCGGCAGCATGCATAAATCAACACACACATTCTCAGCAATGATAAGAAACACAACAAACACTCATCGAAACATATCATGGCATACCAGGCATAAGAACAAACACGAACAAACATCACATCAGATTATCATTCTCATTATTTAAATCTTACAAATCAATCCCATTTTAGCATTAATTCACTTTCGGTATTAGCCCCTAAATGAGTGAGTGTGTGCGCATGTCCTTACCTACAAACACCAAAATCAACAAATAAGTTAGCATATAACAAATTATTTTCCCTAAACCATGCTCCGCTACCAAACCTGTAATGACCCCAATTTCTACCTATTAATATTTGCTTCGATTAAGGTTATTACCGCCGTGAAACCCAGACAAGCCCAAATACACCTAGGACTTATCTGAATCCCACCAGGCTTACTCAATAAATTTTCGACTTTTAGCATGTTCATTTTACATGTTTAATAAGAGTTGGAGCATGATATTGGACAATCATTCTGGTATCATATAGAGTGAGTAAAACATCAGCGAAAATCTTTAAATTAAATCACTGGATTCATAACACATAAGTCCCGTAAGGATCCAAATAACCAGCAAGAATTCCTCTAACATAGTCGAAAATAACAAGCAAAGGGGGAATCTTAAAATAAACTAGAAAGTAGTCCAATTTTTATTCAAGTTATATGCGCAAGTAATCAAGGAACAGGTATACAAAAGTGATGCGATATCGCCCCGCCGTACAACCTTGATCTCACACACTGGTACCACGAGCAGTGAATGTACCTAAGCCTGAAAAAAATGGTGAAAACAACGGAATGAGATTACAAGAATCTCAGTAGGGTCACAACATCATAAGATTTGCAGAAACCATAAACACAAATCTCCTGAACAACATCTGATCATTCCTACGCAACTAAAGGAATTCATGCAATTCAAAGACTCAATCAAAAAGGGTAGGGCCGAATCTAAGGCTGAGAGGGACTACAAGCACTTTCGAAAAGTATCAGAAGTACACAGGCAGGCAGAATTCATCAGATTTTTCTCGACAACGAAGAATAAAAGGCCATCCCCTTCCACCTGTGTTGACCAAGGCGTACTACACGAAAGGTAATTGGTTAACACACAAGCTAATCAGCAAGCCTATTTATCTTGCCACACAAGGACAAAACATCTCAAGCCACACAAGGACAAGGGCATCCCAAACCACACAAGGATAAAGGCTTCCCAAACCACACAAGGATAAGGGGTTCCTTCCACACAAGGACAGGGCTTCTGGCCACACAAGGTCCAGACATCCAGTGAGCTCTTGCTAGGATTTTCCACCCATACGACTCCCATACCAGTAAGAATCTCCCCTCTCACTAGGAGCATCAGCGCTTACCCTGAATGGTCACCGAAAAAAGATCCTGACACACAAACATGTACAAGCACACACAGGCAAGCACATAGCACAAAACCACAATATGGTATTCTCAATTCTGTCAGATCACATTCAGCATTTTCAATACACATCACACATGCAAGCTAGGCACTCCTAACCTACCTTAAAGGAGATAGAGGCCGATCTGTGTTAAGTCTATCCTTCGACTTACAAATGACCTATTTGCTACGGGATCTAATAATACTTTAGCATTTTGAGAAAAAAACTAAAATAGTACTTATCACCACACTAGGACTAGCCTCAGCATCAGTTAGGGTGAATAGCCTTGTTGTTATTGGTTACGCCTCTCTTGTAGATCCGTTGGGTGGTCCTCCTAGTGCGCGTGTTGGCAGTTTGGTAGGCATACCCACCTCGGCTCGCACTAGATATGCCTATGATACGTCTTTGTTTCTGGCATTCCTGCTGAATGTGCCCCATTTCGCCATAATTCCACTGGAATTCGAACCAGAAATGTTCTTCTTGTGGTTACTTTCATTGCCGTTAATTTTCGGAGGATAGGACCTGAAAGGATAGGGTCTCGTATGCCGATTAAATTTCGAATCTCGCCAGAAGGATCCACCACTAGTGGCTACGGATGCTTTATGGTTTTCACGATCTTTTCGGCTTCAGTCGTGGCAACAATTAGTTCATGCAAATTCTATACCGGTGTCGTACCAATGATGGTTTTGAGTTCGGTACACAGCCCATCCTGAAATCGCCTCGCAAGCTGGTACGGTGAACGATCCTCTTCAAGTGCAAATCGGGACAGTTACCTAATTGCCTTTTCATTTTCCAGCATCGAATGTGTCACGACCCGGCTCCTGGACTGTTGGCCCAATGGGCCCGGACGTGTATGTGCGTGTGATGGATCACAACTGCAACGCTAGGTTGGGTTTATAACCACATGGCACAAAAGATGTATCTTATTACGAATGATCCACTCACATAACACATATAAGCTCAAGACCTCCCCCGCTCCTTTCCGATGTGGGATTGGGTAACCTGACCCCCTACGGGCTGGGTCTCACAATCTTCCCTCCTTATAGACTTTGTATCCTCACGAGGGGAGTCTAAACGTAACTGCCTTGGGCCTAAACTCACGAGCCCAAACGTGAACACACAACACAGCCCAAGCCCACTCGGAAGAGGTCGGGTCCGCTACCATTTGTCATGACCCGGCACCCGGACCCTCGGCCCAGCGGACTCGGACGTGTATGTATGCTTGATGGATCATAACTGAAACCTTGAGTCGAGCTTCCAACCACATGGTCCAAAAGATGCATCTTGTTACAAAAGATACCATCATACAACACACATAAGCCCAAGACCTCCCCCGCTCCTTTCCGATGTGGGATTGGGTAACCTGACCCCCTACGGGCTGGGTCTCACAATCTTCCCTCCTTATAGACCTTGTGTCCTCACGAGGGGAGTCTAAACGTAACTGCCTTGGGCCCAAACTCACGAGCCCAAACGTGAACACACAACACAGCCCAAGCCCACTCGGAAGAGGGAAAGAGATCAGCTCCGCTACCATTTGTCACGAGCCGGCTCCCAGACCGTCGGCTTAGCGAAACCCGAACGTGTATGTGCGTGTGATGGATCACAACTGCAACGCTCGGTTGGGTTTGTAACCACATGGCCCCAAAGATGCATCTTGTTACAAATGATCCACTCACATAACACATATAAGCTCAAGACCTCCCCCACTCCTTTTCGATGTGGGATTGGGTAACCTGACCCCCTACAGGCTGGGTCTCACAGAATGGGTTCCCTGTTCAAGCTTGTAGAAAGCTTGTCGCTAATCGCTTTTATGGAATCTCGTATAAAACCTTTCGTCGAATTCATATCAAAATTCTTCCCATGTAGGCAGACGATCTCCAAATCGCAAGCTCACAGCTGTCCACCATGCGAGGGCTTCTCCTTCCAATAGGAAAGTAGCGATGGGTACCTTGTCATCATCAGAGATACGTAAAGACAAAAATACTCGGAAATAGGTGTCGATCCATTCGCGAGCGGCAGCAGCTCCGACTGAACCATTGAAATCTTTACATCCCAATTGTTGAGCTTCCTGCAATAGTTTTGTAATCATGATGGGAGATCTGTCGGCCTCCTTAGGATGTGTCGACTGTACAGGTTCAAGTGGAGGAATAGGTTTTTCCACAAATGCGGGTCCAGGAGCATTCTGAAGTTACGCCTCCATACGCTGTTGATTTGGAGCAATTCCTTGCAATACGTTTAAGATTTATGCCATCACATGATCGATGGCTGATGCGGCTGGTGCCTCAGGTTGGTTTTCGGGTTCAGCTTGCCCTACCTGCTCAATTTGTGCATTCGGCTTCTCTTGATCAACAAGTTGCTGTTCGGCCTGAACCTCATACCTCCCCGTCGATCCCTTGTAACGTTCAACCTTGCCATACTATACAAACATACGATTGTTACTTAACACAACTAATTACGATACTAGGAAAAGAAGTGGTACCTGGTGAAGAGGCATGCACCAGAAGATATGCAGATGCTAGAAATCAAAGTACTCATGCACATGAGTATGGAAAATCTGGAAACTACATGCACACATGCAATGCACACTCAGCAATTATCTCAATACACACATAAGCACTCAACAACAATACAAACCAAACATAGAAATCATGCAAAACCACATCTCATGCATTTGGAAACAAACATGTCTCACACATATTCAAATTCGGCAAGTATAGGTTCACACAAAGCATACTTGACTTGCATACAAATCAATCACATTTTAGGAAAATTTGACAGCAATACATAAAGATATACCTTGCAATGATAAGAAATCACATAGGGATACTCAGCAGCATGCATCAACAAATACACATTTTCGACAATGATAAGAAACCCAGCTAAACACTAAAAAACACATCAATTCATACAAGACATAAAAATACTCATAGACATGCAACAAGTTAATCAATAAGACATAACATCTAAACATATCTAACCAGGTTCATAACATCTGATTAAATTTTGGTATTAGCCCTCTAAGTAAGTGGGTGTGTGCACATGTACCTTCCAAAATCAACAATCTAGTTAGCATACAATAAATCATATACCCTAAACCATGCTTCGCTACCAAACTTGTAATGACCCCAATTCCTACCTATTAAAATTTACTCCGATTAAGGCCATTACTGCCGTGAAATCCAAACAAGCCCAAAGACACCTAGAACCTATCTGAATCCCACCAGGCTTACCCATTAAATTTTTTAGACTTTTAGCATGATCATTCTATATGTTTAATAACAAATGGAGCATGATATTGGATAATTATTCTGGTATCATATAGAGTGAATAAAATATCAGCGGAAATTTTTAAATTTAATTATTGGAATCAAAACACACAAGTCCCATAAGGATCCAAATAACCAGCACGAAATCCTCCAACATGTTTCAAAATATAACAAGCAAAATAGGGATCTTGAAAAACCAGAAAAGTCCAATCTATGATCATATTGTATGCGCAAGCAACCAAGGAAATAGGAATGTAAAGGTGATGCAATATCGTCCTGCCGTGCAGCCTTGATCTCATACACTGGTACCACGAACAGTGAATGTACCTACGCCTGAAAAATGGTGGAAACAATAAAATGAGATTACAAGAATCTCAGTAAGGTCACAACGTCATAAGATCTGCAGAAATCATAAACACAAATCTCCCAAACAACATTAGATCATTCCTAGCAACTAAAGGCGATCACGCAATTCAAGATTTCAGTTAAAAAAGGTAATGCCGAATCTAAGGTTAAGGCAGGACTAAAAATACTTCCGAAAACTCAGAAGTACACAGGCAGGTAGAACTCAGAAGTACACAGGCAGGTAGAACTCATCATATTGCTCTCGGCAATGAAGAAAAAAGGCCATTCCTTTCCACATGTGTTGTCCAAGGCTTACTGCACAAAAAGTAAATGGTTAGCATACAAGCTATTCAGTAAGCCTATTCTTTTTGCCACACAAGGACAAGTCATCCCAAGCCATACATGGACAAGGGCTTCCTGCCACACAAGGACAGGGCTTTTGGCCACACAAGGACTAGATATCCAGCGAGCTCATGCTGGGGATTGCCACCCATACGACTCCCATACCAGTAAGAACCTCCCTTCTCACAAGGAGCATCAGCACTTACCCCGAATGGCCAGCAGAAAAAGATCCTGACACACAACACGTACCAGCACACACAAGCAAGTACAAAATATAATACCACAACAGGGTATCCTTAACCATGTCAGAACACAATCAACATGTTCATTACACACAACATATGCAAACTAGGCACTCATATCCTATCTTAAGGGATTCGGTATAGCCTAGAGGATCACATCTTGGTCCGCAATTCAAGCATTCCTACTACAACATATGTGCATACAATATTACATGTAAAGACACCAAAATTAACAAACAAACAATAAGGATCTCTGGAGAAACTGATGAGGCTTAGATCCTACCTCTCTTGTCTCTGAACAAGAAGTTATTCCCTTGTCTTTATTCAATAATTCTGCACTACCTATAGCATCACAAGGCAAAGGCAAAACCAAACTAAGTAGGCATATCTAATATCCAATTAAATACCTTATTTCCTTACCAATTCCACTCACTAAACCTATCTAAAAGTAGTGATCAGATGCCGCAGGTACCTCCCTTTTGGATGGGTGATGTGATAGCCAAGAACTTAACAAGAAACAACCTGAATTACTATCCCTAATTATTATACAATTTTCGGCACCAAGAATAGAGCAAGTTGCGATATCATGTTAATAAGTTATAGGAGTTGCAATCTCATATTAACAAGGAAGGATTAAGGGTTTCTAACATGTATAATCAAAAGAAACAAAATCAGAATCCAATAGGTTAATCAATTGATAAAGATAGGTACAATAGGGCAGTAAGGCATACTGATTTCATGCATAGAAAAGATTCAAAGGATGAATTCATGATTGTTCACTATGAATGGATATTAAACAATCAAACGAATAAAGGTAACAACATCAGAGATCAATCAAAGGCAGAATTATAAAAATCTAAAAACCTAATTTTGTTGAATTTTGATTTAACTTTAGAGAAAGAAATACTAATCTTCAGACAAAAAAAAATGGTTGGAACGAGGATAAAGAGAGCTTTCTAACAAGCTATTATTTGTAGGAATCCGAAAAATGATGAGAGAGTTATGCTTGTTTGAAATTCAAGAAGATTTTGGTAGTTCTGCTGAATTTCGATTTAACTTTAGAGAATAAAATACTAAATTTCAGACAAAAAACCAGAAATGGTTGGAAAGAAAATGAAATTTTTTTTTGAACAATCTATTATTTTGAGAAATCTGACAAACAATGAGAAAGTTATGCTTGTTTGAAGTTCAAGAAGATTTTGACAGAAATTGGGAGGTGTAGGGTTTTTAGGTCCTACGAATTTTTGTGTGTTTTAAGTATAAGATTTTTGTGTGGCTGACTTCCTATTTATATAAGATGGTTATGGAATTAAAATCCCTATCTTCAAGGCTTAATTAAAATAAGATAATAATTAGAATTAAATTCTGTAACTATCAACCAATAAAGAATCAATTTGAAGGGAATTAATACCAGAAATAATTACTAGACATCCCTTACCAATTTCGGCCATTATACATCCTTTTCTTCAGGGGTAAAATGGTTTTTTTCACTTAAACTAGCTTCTGGACTTCTAGGACTTATAATTCAGGGTCTCACACATTACTAGAAATTAAAATTGAATTACCCTCCTCAAACTTATGTAAAATGGGCTTCCAGGATCATAACACGATCATTGAATAAATATCAACATAACAGAACATACGAATTGATGTTATGAAAAGATAACTTAACATAAACTAAAAAATAACATAACAGAAATAAAAAACATCAACTCAAACAAAAAAAAAATACTATGGATATCAACTCAAACATCTCTGGGGTCTAGCCATCATCGTACTACTATGACGGTGGAGGACCATCGGGATCCTGATGTTGGAAGCGATCATACATCCACTTGGAAGTTTCTCACTGGTACCTCATAGACTTGATCTGCTAGACCTGTAAATTCCTGAGTAGCTCGAAAGACCTTAGTGAAAGTTACAGCATCGTAAGTATATCCGGTGAAATAGAGGCATATAAAAAGTCAAGTACAAAACAGTTACTTAAAACACCGTTATCATCCATATGTACTAAGCATACATGCAATGTGTTTCACAATCAAGTATGCATAATGTATGTATTGTAAAATAAAATACAATAAAGACCAGCCCAACAAATTTTATAAACTCACAGCGCATAATATCGTCACATGGGCTACTATGCCCCAATGCAATATCGTCCCCGCTTTAAAAGAAAATCGAAAACCCATTGACAGTTAATTTTTCGATTACAATTTACATATAAATCTCATACTCCCAATGTTATCTGAAATTGAGTGAAGAAATTATACTATCGCACTCAATCACAATCCACAAATGTATAAACACATAGCTTGTTAAGTCATAGGTAATTCAGATTCACTTATATAATCCATCCATACAACAATCTTAGGTAAATAATATTCCCCTATGCTGGGATTCTATGTATTACCTAAGAGCATGTATATATAACCTTTACATTGAAATCCATAATGCATGATATGTAAAACACATTAAGGGGCACTCTTATATGGTTGATTTGGGGTGTGATTCAATGTTTATTTGGTGTTGGGAAAAACACCTCTCAAGCCATAAAATACTCAAATCAAAAGAGGTCCAACACAATCACTCGCATGGGTACAAACACAAACAATCAAACAGTTACAAACATTAGATCATATGCACACTCAATATGCATTAACACTCAACCAACATGCTTAAGAGTTTAAACATATAGTTTATGCACCCAAAATATAACAAGCAATAATGTGAAGCAAAAATAAACATTATACACATTGCACGCATAACCTCTATTCAAAACCAAGCTTATTCCATATTTTAACTCATCAAAACAAAAATGTTTCCGTGTAAGCAAATGAAATGTAAACTCCCACCTCTTGTCACACAGAAAACTCGACAGCAATATCCTTGACCTTATCGACAGCTCCACCACCACCTAAACACACAATCTGAACCAAAACAAACATATAAGCACCGTAACTGACAAAATCGACTAGATGACTCAAAACTAAAAACGAACCCTAAGAGAACCTTAAAACACTCACATTGATTCGAAACTCACCCTAATAACACACTCTCAGCTCATGAAACTGGAAATCGAACTAACAGACGAAATGCCCAAACCTCGCACAAGCACTCAAGGCTCCAAATCGATACCCAAGCTCACCTGATCATATGATTGGTTTTCTCAGCCAACAAACACACTCAGTAGCTCACAAATCAACAAACCCAAGCAACAAGAATAACCAAAAACGAAAATTCAATCAAAATTTCAAAACAACTTGAAATTACCGATAATGCCACTGAAAAAAAAACGCTCACCCACAGATTAAGGTAAGTTTTCAAATGATCCAAACCACTAAACTAGCTTAAGAACATTGACAGTAAGCAAAAAAAACAAAAAATCGACAAAGAAAATAAAAAATTAAGGCACTTACCATGAATCCCCAAAATATGCCCTAACATGAAGACCGATTAGATTACGGCTATAATCGGAGTCTACTAGTGGAAATCAGTCGGAGAAGGTTAGAAATGTGTTTTTAGATGATGCTCGGTGGTTTCGTTGAAAAAAAAATCGAAGGAAAACGAACGGGTTCTTTAAAAATGGAGAACTTGAGAGAGAAAGGGGGAGAATGGGTTGCTGCATGTCCAATACTTAGAAAAATTGTAAGTGTTAGGTCAGGCTGGGTGTTTATACCCCAGGCCTAAAATTTTGAAAAACTGAACGAATAATTTTTAAAGCCCGATATGCTTTAAGTGGGCCAAAATAGGTTTTAAAATCAATAATTTTAAAAAATAAGTTAAAATAATTAGTTTGGGTAAAAATTAGGTAAATGGGATCAAAAAATATCAAACGGGCCACAAAATGGGTTTTCTGGCTCAAAAGCCCACGGTCCCTTAAAACGGACCCTGAACAGGCCAATATCAATTTTCACTAACGTAAACCTTGGCACTCGATCTAGACCACTCACTAAGACACCTAGATGCACACCTATGCTTTCTATGACTGTGTCAACCCTAAAAGTCAACTCTTGCATCAAACTGGTCAACTACTCATAGTAGACCAAAATCGAACACTCTCACTGGTCCATCGCACTGACTAGGCACTCGGAGGGACAAGGTCTCATAGAAAAAGTGTGAAGAGGGAGAGTTTTGTGCATGTTATGTGAGAGATAATGGGGAAGAACAGGGGGAAATGGTTTTAAAATCCTCTTTCCCATGGTACCGATCGGTCGGTCTTCTATCACAATTTGTGTGTAGTTTAGTTTTTGAGCAATTGATCGATTGCTATAAGTGAACGAACTGGTCCGTGGGCTTTGGTATTTGATATTTTCTAGTCTTCAGGTGATCGACTAGTCAGTATTGGTGGACCGTTCGTGTCCACTACAGTTTTTGGGCAATTGACCGGTTGGTATAGGTGGACCGACCGATCGGTCAGCTCTCGCATTTGATGTTTTCTGGTCATCGAGTGATCGACAGGGTGGCATAGGTGGACCAACTGGTCGGTTGTGTCTCACATTTTAGCTAAATTGATGTCTTCGGGGGACTGACCAGTTGATAAAGGTGGATGTACCAGTCAGTCGGCTATTGCATTTGGCACCAACACTCACCGATTAGTTGTCTTCTCTCACAATGAAACCTCTAAATGCCTGATCGGTTGGTGGTCCGAATTCGGCCCCTCAAAACCCAAACGACAAACCGCGCTCTTTGTCCTCAAACTTAAAACCTTTACCTACACAGGAAAACCTGAAATAAACAAATTAGTGTAAAATATCCATGTTTTCCTCTATCGCCTCATGCTTTTCTCTTCTCTTTTTTTTGATGGTTGATTTCCTCCTACTAAACCCGTTTGTTATAGCCTTGACGTGACCTTATATGTTTAATCTCTGGATTCTAAAATAATGGTAGAGGCTGGAGAAGCCTCCCCACAATAATATAGCTTTAGTCTTTTCCCATTCACCTTAAAAACATTTATAGACTTAGGGTTTTGTACTTCTACTGAGTCATATGGGTACACAGCTACTACTGTGAATAGTCTAGACCACATTGATATAAGCTTTCTCAGGAACAGTCTCAATTTGGAGTTGAACAGAACCACATGTATACCCGATTTGAACTCCTAGCTCTTAATATACTTGTCATGCCATCTTTTCATCTTTTCTTTAAAAATCCTTGCATTCTCATATGATTGGTGGCATAGCTCATACAGCTTGTTCAATGGCAACCTTCACTTTTCTCTAGCTGCTAGCAAATCATAATTTAACTTCTCGATTGCCTAGTAGGCCTTATGCTCCAGCTCTATAGGAAAATGACAAGCCTTACCATTACCAACTGGAAGAGTGTCATTTCCTGGTGCCTTGTAAGCTATCATATATGCCCATAGAGCATCTGGTAATTTAGTAGACCAATCTTTTCTTATCGGGCCAACATTCTTCTCAAGAATTCTTTTAATCTCCTTGTTGGATACCTCTGCCTGACCATTAGTCTAGGGGTGATAGGGAAGAGCCACCTTATGGTTAACCCTATACTATTTCAATAGGGCTCAAAATTGAGTGTTGCAAAAATGACTCCCTCATCACTAATCATAGCCCATGGAGCTTCTAACCAAGTAAAAATATTTTTCTTCAAGAATCTCAAAACCACCTTGGCATCTTTAGTCTTATATGCTTCAGCTTCAATCCACTTGGACACATAATCAACTACCAGCAGTATGTACTTATTTCCATAGGAAGAAGGGAAGAGTCCCACAAAGTCAATTCCTCACATATCAAACAGTTCTACTTTGAGCATATAATTCAAAGACATTTTGTTCATTCTCTCTATATTTCTAGTCCTTTGACATCTATCACAATGCAGGATAGAATTTTGTGCATCACGAAAATTAGATGGTTAATAAAAACCAGAATAAAGTACCTTAATTGTAGTTTTATCAGAACCATAGTTCCCACCACACTAGGAATAGTGACATTCCTTCAGATGATCTTCAAATTCTTCCTTAGGTATGCACCATCAAATGATTTGGTCATTGCATTGGTGGTATAAGAAAGGATTCTCCCAGAAATAAAATTTGGTATTGTGAATGAACTTCTTTTGTTGTTGTTTGGAAAGTTCAGAATATACTGTTTTGCAAACCAAAAAGTTTTCTAGATCTGCATTACAAGGATAAGAATTAGGAACAACCAACACTCGATCATCAGGAAAGGATTCCCCAATTTCTGCAACCCCGGAAGGTTTCTGATTCTTTTAATCTTGACAAATGATTAGATATATGGTTTTCAGTCCCCTTCCGATCTCTGATCTCCAAATCAAATCAATCAAATTCACTTGAGCTTTATTAAGGGTCTTGCTTGCATAGTAGATAGGATGGAAGATTTTATTCCTCCTCTACCCATGTACAGCTCCAAAAGCAAAGTCACTGGCATCACACATCCATTAAAATTCCTGCTCCCAATCTGGTGTAACAATGATAGGACCATTTATAAGCCTCTTCCTGATTTCTTCAAAAGCTTCCACACAGTTATGATCAAACTCAAATTTTTGGTCCTTCTCTAACAGTTGGCATAATGGCTTGGTAATCTTTGAAAAGACCTTGATGAACCGCCGGTTGAAACCTGTATGTCCTAAGAAACTTTCAACAGCGCTGACTGAAGTTGGGATTGATAATTTCTCAATTGCTTCATTTTTGGCTTTATCATTTGCCAATTCTCTTTCTGAAACTAAATACCCCAGAACTATGTCCTCAGTCATGATAAAGTGACATTTTTCCCAAGTCAACACCAAGTTTCTGTCGCTACATCGCTCAAATACTGCCCTGAAATGATCTAGGCACTGATCAAAGTTATCTCAAAACGTGGAGAAATCATCCATAAACACCTTCATGCTTCTCTCAGTCAAATTAGTGAAAATGGCCATCATACATCCTTGGAAAGTGGTAGGCGAATTACATAACCTAAAGGGCATCTTGCTGAAGGAAAACTCCCATAAGGACAGGTAAATGTGGTCTTACTTTGATCTTCAGGAGCAATAATAGTCTGATTATATCCTAAGTAATCATCTATGAAGCAGTAGAATTCTCTACCTGATAGTTTATCTAGCATCTGATCAATAAAGTGATGTGGAAAATGTCACTGAAGGTCGCCTTGTTCAGCTTAAGGTAGTCCATGCTCACCTTTCAACAGGTGACTGTTCTTGTAGGCACGAACTCACCCTTCTCTTTCTTCATAACTGTGGTACCTTCCTTTTTAGGAACACACTAAATTGGGCTCACCCAATTGCTATCTGGGATTGGATAGATGATCCTAACATCCATTATGAGTCCCTGATCATTCCTAGATAGATGTCTTAGAAGTCAAAGTACCCGTGAAGCTGAATAATCATGAAAAACAAATACCTTTTGCAGCAAATTGATGACTTGTTCGACCAGCTCCAAGGTGCAGCCATGTTTTCTAAAATCGATCTCAGATCAGGATACCATTAGTTACGTGTTCGTTAAGCTAATATTCTGAAGACTGCTTTCAGATCGTGATATGAGCATTATGAATTTTTGGTTATGCCGTTTGGTTTGACCAATGCTCCAGCGGTGTTCATAGACTTGATGAATAGAGTATTCCGAGATTTCATGGAAATATTCGTGATAGTCTTCATTGACGACGTTCTAATTTATTTAAAATCAGAAAAGGAGTATGCCGAACACTTGCAGATAGTGCTGCAAATTTTAGGTCCTTCGACAGCTGTATGCAAAGTACTCCAAATGAAAATTCTTGTTATACGAAGTCAGTTTCCTTGGCCACATTGTCTCTTCCTGTGGCATTCTTGTTGATCCAAAGAAGATTGAAGTTGTTGTTGCTTGAGAACCCCCACAGACTATATTTGAAGTTCACAGCTTTCTTGGCCTAACTGGATATTACCGTCGCTTTGTGGAGAATTTCTCATTGCTTGCTGGACCTTTGACGAAACTGACGCGTAATAGAAAACTATTTGTGTGGACCGAGAAATTCCTGTAAAGTTTTGATGAGGTGAAGACCAGATTGGTTTCTGTACCTATCCTTACTTTGCTAGAGATTAGAAAAGAGTAAGTGGTGTACAACGATGCATCAAAATTGGCCTTGGATGTGTGCTGATGCAAGATGGGAAAGTAGTTGCCTATGCTTCTTGATAGTTGCGTCCGCATGAGAATAACTATCCTACGCAAGATTTGGAGCTTGCAGCAGTGGCGTTTGTATTAAAAATATTATGCCACTACCTATACGGAGAGATTTGCAAAATCTTCACCAATCACAAAAGCTTGAAGTATCTCTTTATGCAAAAGGTGCTGAATATGAGACAATGAAGATGGGTGGAGCTGATTAAAGACAGTACGGAGAGACTTGCTGAATCTTCACTGATCACAAAAGCTTGAAGTATCTCCTTATGCTGAAGAAGCTGAATATGAGACAACGAAGATGGGTGGAGCTGATTAAAGACTATGATTGGATTATTGAGTATCATCCCGAAAAGACAAATGTGATAGCTGATGCTTTAAACCCAGAGATCCCTTCTTCTTCTTCTTCCTCTATTCTAGCCTATGTCGATTCATACTACATGCCTATGTTGGTGGATTTGAGAGCTACACATGTGCAGCTTGGCAGCAATTTTCCTGGTTCATTGTTGGCTCGAGATGAAGTCAAGCCTACTTTGTTGGAAGAGATCCGAAATCAGCAATTCGAGACCTAAGAGTGGCTGGATTTCGGCATCAATTAACTGTTGGTGCTGATGCCATGATTCGTGATTTCAGAATCCTACATGATGGAATCCT
The DNA here is from genome assembly GCA_019739055.1 of Passiflora organensis. Classification (NCBI taxonomy): domain Eukaryota; kingdom Viridiplantae; phylum Streptophyta; class Magnoliopsida; order Malpighiales; family Passifloraceae; genus Passiflora; species Passiflora organensis. The sequence continues at coordinate 40,722 of JAEPBF010000116.1, read as the reverse complement.
TGTTTTCAGAAATCAAGTATGTGTGCCATAAGATGTTGATATTCGCAATCTAATTTTTTCCGAATCGCACTGTTCAGAGTTTTCTATTCATCCTGGAAGTATCAAGATGTATTGAGATTTGAAGGAGAAATTCTGGTGGTCGAATATGAAACGTCACTTTGCTGAGTTTGTTGCACGATGCCTTGTATGTCAACACGTGAAAATTGAGCATCAGAGACCAACTGGTTTACTTCAGTCACTTCTAATTCCAGAATAGAAGTGGGAGCATGTCAAGATGGACTTTATGGCGGATTTTCCAAGATCTCAGCGAGGATTCGATGCCATTTAGGTGGATAGATTAAAGAAATCTGCACATTTCCTTCCTGTTTGTGTTACAGACATCCTCGAAAGATTGGCTGTTTGTTATTTGGATGAGATTGTTTGATTGCATGGAGTGCCAGTATCTATTTTTTCTTATCGTGATCCTCGTTTTACTTCGTGATTTTGGGAGAAATTTTAAAATACATTGGGTTCAAGATTGAATTTCAGTACAACATTTTATCCCCAAACCGATGGACAATCTGAAAGGACGAATTAGACCCAAGAAGATATGTTGCGTTCTTGTGTACTTGATCGAAATAGTAGTTGGGATCGATGTCTTCCTTTGGAAAAATTCGCTTACAACAACAGTTTTCATGTAAGTATTGGAATGGCCCCTTATGAAGTGCTATATGGGAGACGTTGCAGAACTTCAATTTTTTGGAGTGAAGTAGGCGAGATACACTTAGATAATCTAGAATTGATTGATCAAGCAATTGAACAATTGAACCTGATTCGACAAAGGTTGAAGACAACACAAGATCAATAGAAAAATTATACTGATTATCGATGAAGAGAGTTGGACTTTACAGTAGTGACAAAGTGTTTTTGAAAGTCACCCCATGGAAAGGTGTCCTTCATTTTCAGCAGCGAGGAAAGTTATCACCTCGTTATATTGGTCTGTATAACATTATTGAGAGAATCGACCCAGTTTCATATCGACTTGCATTGCCCCTGAATATGGAGAGAATTTACAATGTGTTTCATGTTTCGATGTTGAGAAAGTATACTCGAGATCCTGATTATGTTCTTGAAGAACCACCAGCTGAAGTTGCTGAAGACTCGTCCTACCCTGTATAGCTAGTTGCCATACTAGATTGGTCTGTTTGTTAGTTTTGTAGTCGGAATGTGCCTATAGATCGGATTGTTTGGCGTAAGGGCCAAGTCGAGGAGCATTCTTGGGAGACTGAGGAATCAATGTGAACGAGATTTCCTCACCTATTTTCTTAGGTACTTGTCCTGAAATTTTGAGGATGAAATTTTTATAAGGAGGGGAGAATGTGTGACCCTGATCCTTCCTAGATAGATGTCCTAGAAGTGCAGCTGAAATAACCATTTTGCCCCTGATCCTTCCTATTTCATTACTTTCCTGATCGGTTTCTTTCCTATTCTGAGAGTTTCTAAAAGATTTTTTAAGATTTTATTCAAAATTATCTCCTAATCATTATCTGAGCTTATTTAGGCTTAAAAATAGAGAAAATTAATCCCATAAGACCCTATAAATACAGATTTCGGCCTACCTTATTCCATACACCTAAACTTCTTTTATTTTTCCGAAAAGACACCCTTCCTCTCCCCTTGCTGCCGAAATTTTTCTTCTCCTTGACCTAGTCAAAATTCTTCATCTTTCATAGAATTTCTACGTGTGATAGCTCATTGGAATTCTCTCTTTGTGCTGCCTTTTATTATCTTGAATTTAGAAACAAAAGGTTGGTTCTTCTCTTTTATTATCATGACGAGTTTTTCTTGCCCTATAGGTATGCTGATTTTGTGATTCCCTTTGTTGTTGGTTTTGAATCTTGTTCCTTTTAATTGTATGAGTGTTTGGCACATATTCCTCTTCTATTTTTGTAAAAATCGCAACCTATTCCTTTATTTATGTTCAAGTATTCCATATTAAAACTTAGTGTTGCCGAAAGTTATACCTTGAATGGGAATGATTAATCAGGTTGTCTCATGTGGTTTGGATGTCTTTATCCTTGTGTTGTTTGGATGCCTTGTCCTTGTGTGGCAAGATGGAAAGACTTGTTGATTAGTTTGTTTGCTAACCATTTACCTTTTGTGCAACTAAGCCTTGGACAATACAGATGAAAGGGGATAGCCATTGAATTGTACATAGGTGGAAAGGGACAACTTTTGTGTACTTCTGGTTTCAGAAGTGTTCTTAATCCTCCCAACACCTAGTGATTTCAACCTAGCCTCTTTGTTGTGCATGCATGCTGTTTGTTTAACCCCCTTTGCTAGGATATGCGATCTAATATGTTAATTGGGGTGTGAGATCAAGACTACATGGTGGGTTGATATTGCATCATATTCACATGTACATACTTTGCTAGATTTGATTACGCATATTCCTTATTCATGTTTGCTTAATTGGACTACTTTCTGGTTTCTGAGTTTCTGTTCTTTCCCTCAATTTTCGAAGCATGCATGGGGGTAGATGTTGGATTTTAGGACTCCTTTGGGGCTTGTGTGTTGTAGTTCCCCTTATTATTGTATTTATAAAGACTTCTTCTGATGGATTTATTCACTCCATAATATGCCAGATTGTATGTCTAATATTTACATGCTCCAACCTTTAAAAACATAAGAATGAAACCTTAAAATTTGGTAACTAATGTGACTTGAACCTTGTGGGATTCAAATAGGACCTTACGAGGGCTTATTCAGGTTTCTCGAGTGTAAGGGTCTTTATAGGTTGGATTTGGGTCTTTACATCCATCCACTTAATGACTTCTTTCCTCACTATCTCTTTCATATTAGGATTCAGTCACCTCTGATGCTCAATTGAGGGTCTATGTCCCTATTCCAGCCTGATCCTGTGTATACAAAACGAAGGAACTGATCCCTCTAAGATCAGCTAAAGTCCAATCCATAGTTGTCTTGTTATTCTTCAGAACTCTAATAAGTTTCTCTTCTTTCCGTTTTGTTAGTGCAGCTGAAATGATAGTAAGGAGTATATCATTCTCCCTTAGAAATTGGTACTTCAAATGCGAAGACAGCTGCTTCAACTGTAAGATAAGTGGTTCATCCACTGGAGGCTTCAATCTTGGAATTTCTAACGGTTATGAGGCATTATGCCTCGGCTTCAGACAATCTTTGGATATGTTGCCATTCTCATCACAGTTGTAGCACTTTCGCAAATGCAGACAATGAGGGATATGGTGTTGACAACAATTCTCACACCACAACATCGACGGTTTGCTCACATTTTGAGTTAATGCAGCTGGCTGAGATCGGGTGGTCATGTGGCTAGTCCCTCGAGGTTAAATTTTTGACTGCCCCACAGAGTACGACCCTGCTGATTTGCTTGGTTTGATGTTGTGTCTTGAATTGTGTCTCGTTGGACCTTTACCTGATGCAGAGTCCCAATGACGATAACTATGATTCTTCCAATTCTGGACCATCTTCTCACCACCGGTAGTAGCAATAACTAAAGGTTGGAGATCCAAATTGGTGTAGTGCCAACAGTCGCTTGAATCTTGTTACTCAATCTATCCTGGAAATGAAAACTAGCTTCGTCTTGGTGCTATCCTTGGCAGCCACAAAACAGGACAACACTCTCAACTCCTTCTCGAACTCTATCACCAATCAAGAACCTTACTTCAGTTTGTAGAAATTTTACCGCTTCTCATCCTGGTGGAATTGAGTGTAGAATCGGTCATTGAACTCTCTCAAGAATAGGTTCCACAATGACTGCTAATCTTTGGACCTCAAGCTCACGGAGGTCCACTATAAAAGAGCTTCCTTCCCGAATAGGAAAGTAGCCAAAACAATTTTGTCTTCCTTGGAAATACGAAATGCCTTAGCATTCCAGCACACTGTGTCTAGCCACTCATGGGCTACCGCATCGGTTTTCCCCGAGAAACTCTGGCATCCCAATTGACGGGCTTCCTTCAACAAATTGGTGATCATCACTAGAAGCCTCCTGGCACCCTGCATCTGAATTGGAGCTATAAGTTGCACCTGAATTGCTGGCACTAATAGAACTGGCATTGGTGCCGGCAGCTGTACTAGTGGCTGGACTGGCTACTGCTACTGAGCAACTTTTGTAATATTGCCTGCATCGTTGCGAGAATCTGAAGCAAAGTTTGATCCTAAATTGTAAGATCAGTTGGCGCTAGTTGAGTTGCCTAAACTGCTAGGACGACTTATGCTGCTGAGGCTGCCTGAATAGTTGGTGCAACTTTAACTGGCTGGGCTGCCAGAGGATTGGACCCAGTCGGTCCTTTCATTGATTCACCACTTCCCTCATAACATGCTCGAGCTGCGATGCTATGAGTCCTGGCCATAAAAAACTGAAAAAACATAGAACACAAGTAAGCCTAGGAACTCTCAAACGTATATTTAATACTATGCTAGACTCTCCAAATGCAGTGAATTTAAAACAAAATTTTGAAAACATTTTAAAATCAATTCGTAAAACCCATGCTTCGCTATCACACATTTAAGGACTCGATTCCAAAAACTTTGACCCTAACCGCCGTGAAACCTGGATTTGTCCAACACGTGGGCCAATCAGAATTCCACAAAGCTTTGTTGACTTTTCAAACATATTTTCCAAAACATACACATTTAATTTTTAATAAAAAAAATGACTAATAAATAATAAAGATATGACACTAACAGAGTATACAAAATCAGTAGAAGTCTTCATTATAAACAAAATCTTAACATGAAAACAGGTTCATAACTCACAAGCTGAATGACCAAAATCGGACCTTAGGCCCACAACCAAAACTAAACATTAAGTCCAAAATGTAATGCCCAAAACATGGTATAAATCCAGGGTCAAGTGTAACAAAACTAAAAATAAGGTGTCAGTAAAACCAGAAAGATGAAGTGCAATACAAATACAATAGTCCAGCTCCTAAGGTGTCGGGAACTCACACCTCAATCAAACATTTACGTCTTATGAACTAATCCTGAAAAGGGGAAACAACAACAAAATAAGATTGTAAAAATCTCAGTGGAAGTCACAACATTATATACTCTAAAATGGCATGCTAAAAAATAACATAACATAGAGAAAACAAGCTCAATAGGTTTACAATAAAACAACCATAATGGAACATGGGCTGCTACTTCCCAACTAAAATCTATCAGGATGGATATAGAAAATGCTTCACAAGTAAACCCCAATACAAGAAACCCGGAAGACCAATAGCAGTTTAGTTTACATATGAAAATATAAATATATATAATCTCGTACTGCCAATGTTATCCGAGACAAGACAGAAAAATGTAATATATGTCATACCTATATTCGTAAACATATTAAAGGGATGCAAAACAAATGACAGGCAATACGTAATAACAATAATACCACTCCAAAATAGGTAAGTAACTCTCCCTTAACGTTGGGATCCTGTATAATCACCTCGCATTAGCCAAGCGTACGTTACTATCTGTACCATACTTATACTCATATGTATATAAAACGTGTATAAAACCGATATACTTTATTGATATAGTAATACTCAAACGTAAATTTATAAAACTGTAAAACATGCAATGCAGTATAACTTCCTCAAGCCTACCCGAAGAAATCATAACTTATCAGACTCAAACCCGCATAAAGGTATACTTTCCAGGCTTAAAAACTCACTTACCAGACATAACACTGACTAACCAGGCATTTATTTCATTTATTAGACCCAAAATTCACTTATCATCACTCAGAAACATCGTCTGGTAACCTCGAGAAATCGAACGGATCCAAAATGATAAGAAAAAAAAGATTGATCGGGCAAATTTTGGTTCGACTAGTTAGACCGACCAACCTGACTAATCAAATGGACTTCGACTAGTCGTACTTTCCTAGTCCAACTGGTGATTTATTTTTTTCACCTTAATATCGAAATCATTTCCTTTTAAAAAAATTGATCCTTTAAAAAATACTCAATTATGCATCAAAGCCTAATTTTTACTTTTAAATACTAGCTTATAATTATGCTAAGCCCATAAACTAATATTTATAAAAATTCACTAATACCACCGTTTTGAAAGCCTCATATAAATAATATTCATAAGTCCAAAAATTTATTTTTTAATGTAAGCCTCTAATCTTTGTCTTTATTAATGCACGCTCTCTACAAGCCATAAAAGCATAACTAAATACCTGTTTTCAGCCTAGCGTGACTTTATACCTAAAACCAAAAGAAAATGCAGCTGACGCCATATAGCAAGTTAAAAAAATAAATTACTAGGGACAACGCACCAAGAAGGAAAAAAGGAACATCAATCTTCACCTATTCCTATAGTTTTTTATTTTATTTTATATTTTATATTTATTTTATATTTATTTTATATTTATTTATCTTTTAATGCTCCCTCTTCCCTCTCTCTTCTTTTTTTTTTTCCTCTCGTACAGCCCTACTTAAGATTAAACCCCAAGAAAACACAATAAACATTACATATGACCTAAAGAGTTACACAATATGCAGGGTATAAACCTCCATTCAAAGCCACACAACCAATTTTAACTAAAAAGAAAGAAGTCCGGTCAAATCGATGATACAATGACTTCCCCACCTGGGCAGATGAATCGGTGGAAAATCCTTTTCCTTTATCATGTGAACTAGAATCACCTATAAATAAACACATTAATCATCAGGAATAAAGTGAACAAGGAATAATAACGAGAGATAAATGGGAAGGAACCTACAACCCTTTCAATCTCTCATTAACATATAAAAAAATGATGGGGTTCTTACCTTAGAATACCCCTAAACCAATACCAAACCTACGAATGATAAAAAATGAGTGCAGTGAGAATTGATGTTGTATGCGTGCGATGAATAGGAGAAAAAGAAAAGTGGCAGTGCACAGATATAAAAGAAAAGTAGCTTGAAAGCCAAGAAAAGAAGATAGGGTTGTCTGCAGGAAATAAACTAGGCGGCTAGTGACTAACTGACAGATAATAGGATATTTAAATAGTCTAAACCAAAACTCTAATGGCTTGGCCCATAAATCAAACAAATAGACCCCAATACTAATAACCGACCCAAATACGAATAGATCAGCCCAAAGGCCAACGAAACAACCTAGAAGTCCAAGGCTACTTAAAACAAGCCCAAAATAAGCATCGTGTCCAATAGAGGTAAAATAGTAATTTTCACTACTTCAATTTTCAACTCGGTCAACAAGTCAAATATACAAGTGGACCACTAAAAACAATGGTGATTCTCTTCATTTTTTCTTATTGGGTTCAGTACATTAGGGTGGTCTCCCCACATGGACCTCCTCCTCCTCAGCATAGGTGATGGTTTTATCAATAGTAGGCATCTCCATTTCACTCTCAAGAAAAGTGAGCCTTAGTTCCACTACCAACTATCACAGGACTAGAATTTTGCAGAATATAAACTCAAATGTACAGTCTTGGACTATTTTTCTCACAATAGGTTGAGTAAACCTTCCTCACAAAGCTAGCTAGAATGCTAATCTTTAGAAAAATATAAAGAGAGACACAAAGAGAATTGGAGAGAAATGTTCTACTCTTAGAATTGTAAAGAAATGCTTAATGATTAAAAATGAGGGGAGACACCCCTTATATAACTAATACAACTCCCCGATGAATGGTGAAGATCAAGTCAAATGGCCTAACGGTATTTGTACAATTACATACATGGTAAGCACTAATGATTGATTGTCCCATCTATGGTAATCTTTGATTACATTGATTATATTGATTAACTTGTTTTCCCAAATTGAATCTCTATATGGTAAGATCAAATTCACATTGAATGCCTTGATTGCCTCCGATTGGGGATCACGAATGGTAAGCTTTGATGGTGGTTTACAAACCCTTATGATGTCATCGTGTGAGGGACTTGTTACATACGAAATCAAATGATGCATAGTTTGAGTTTGGGTTGTGACAATAGTCTTAGGACTTTTAGTCTCAGAAAGAAGATTGGCAATTGACAGAGCAAAGATTAAGATAGTTAAAAAATTGTCAGTCCCAATTATAGTGAAGGTTATCCAAAGTTTCCTTGGACATGTTAGTTTTTATAAAAGATAAATTAAGAACTTCTCAAAAATCACAAAGTCACTATGCAATTTGTTGAAAATTTTAATGAAGACTAAGTAGAGTGGTTTGAAGAAATCAAGAAGAGGCTTGTCGCTTTCCTTATTATTATTATCCCTAAGTGGGAGCACGAGTTTAAGTTGATTTGTGATGCTAGTGAAGTTGCAATAGAAGTTGTGCTTGGATTAAGGATGAACAAGATGTTTCACCTAATCTACTATGCTGGCAAAATCCTAAACGGAGTCTAGGTGAACAAAATGATTACTGAAAATGGGTTATCAACTATGGGTTTTTTCTTTTGACAAATTCTATTTTACCTGATGGGGTTGAAAATGTTAGTGTACTTTGACTATCCTTCCATTAGACACTTGATGGAGAAGAATGTTAATAACCCACGTTTGATTCAGTGGGTGCTATTACTGTAAGAATTTGATTTAGAGATAAAGTATCAGAAGGGATGATCATATTTTTAATCTAGAATGACATCTGAATATATAAACTATAAAAGTGGAGAAATCATTTTTGAATGAATAGGTACTAACAATGGAGGCTGTGGATATTTAGTTTGCTAACATTACAAACTGTTTGGTATGTAGGACAATTCCATCTGACTTGACATACTAGTAGAAGAAGAAATTCTTTCATTCTAACAAGTTCTACTTCTAGGAGGATCCCTTTCTGTATAGATAGTTTAATGATTAGATGATCTGGAAATGTGTATTTAAGGAAGAGATATGAGAGATTTGGATTCAATTCCACTCCTCCCCATATAGTGGATATTTTGGAGTAGAAAGAACAACAACTAAGGTATTACAATATGATTTTTATTAGCCTATCATTTTTTGTGATGCATATAGATTTTATTTACTTTCTGATAGATGTTAGAGACTAGTTAATATTGGGTATAGGAATGAGATGGTTTTGAATTCTATGTTGGAAGTTGAGCTTTTGGATATACAAAGTGTAGATTTTATGGGTCATTGTTTTTCTCTTTTTTTGGAAAGAATTATGTCTTGCTAGCTGTAGATTATGTTTCCATGTAGATGAAAGATGAAGCTTTTGAAATCAATGATTCCAAGGTAGTGCTGAGATTTTTTAAAACATTGAGAAAAAGAGCTGATTACTGGCAATGACTTGGTGAAGGGAATATATAAGAGAAGATTCTTGAATCAGGTTTTGCTTGAATAGAACACGAAAAACATACAAACATGTCATACCTATCTCAATACTCAGAACGAACGAACCTATGAAGACATGGCAGGCAATACAATACAGCACCATACGACTCCCAAATAGGTAAGTATCTCTCCCCTAACACTGGGATTCTGTATACTCACATCACATTGGCCAAGCGAACATTTTATAACTGAAGATACCATAGTGATGTATATAGAATGCTTATAAACCAATATACTTGATAAACATCACAACACCAAAAATAATAATGTTTATAAACCAATATACTTGATAAAAACCATAGTACCCAAACAGTAGTTTTATAAACCAATATACTTAACTAAAACTAGTAGTACAAAACCATACATTTATAACAGAGTGTAAAATATGCACATGCATCACACATCCTCAAATATAATCATATGATCTTGGGTTACCAAACTAAGGCTCAGAATATAACATGTTTAGAGGATAAGAAAATGACATAGCAAGAATATAACTCATGAGAATACTCACTAGGATTCCAAGGAAATAAACTGAAAGCCAAATGAACTAAGAGCGATTTTATATGAACAAATCAAACATCGTTTAAGCATACCTATGTATAAACTCAGTTAATAATCACACAAAGCTCGGAAAGTAATTTTATAATGATATTTATAAGAGGCTATGCTAATAAAGACAATTGTAGTTATGCTAATAAAAAAATATGTGTTTAGTTTGGGACAATTCTAGTTATGTTAATTTCCGTCCAGGCTTTTAGTTTTAAAGGCCTGAGTTTTTCATAAAAAAGGCTAATTGCATGAAAAAGATAATAGAGGTATGTGACAGAAGCTGAACCAAGTTAAGAATTGGATGCACTACGAGATAAAATAAGCACCTAAAATAGAAAGTCAGCGACCAAAAAGCTACGCATCATGAAAAAAATAGTAAAATGGAAACAACAAAAGGCTGGACATAAAAATTAGAATAATGCTCTTTTTTATTGTCCTTTCCTCAAGAATATAAAATACATATTACTCCTTTCCTCAATCCTAAGTTATAAAACGTTAACAAAACAAAAGAACCGAAAGAAGGTTAGGTGGTTTCTAGAGATGGTGCACAGCAAGGACAAAAGGAAAGAGGCAAGGAGAGTGTGATCTCGTCTCTACGAGTGCCTAAGCAACGAGAACGTTCAGTGAGAGTGTTTGATTTTGACCGTTTGACCCAAGAGTTGACCTTTAGGGTGGAAAAAGTCATAGGAAGCCTTGGTGTGCATCTAGGTGTCTTAGCGAGTGAGCTAGGTCGAGTTTCGAGGTTTGAGCTAGTGAAAATCAATTTGGGCTAGTTTCGGGTCCATTTTGAGTGATCGCGGGCCTTTAGGACGAAAAACCCATTTTGGGCCCAAGTGTTATTTTCTGAGCCTATTTACCCATTCTTGAGCCCAATCAATTATTTTAACCTAACTTTTTATGCTTATTGATTTTAAAACCCTTTTGGCCCACTCGAGGCATAATAGACTTTTAAACCTTCCCTTCTCCCCCTTCTCCCCCTTCTCCCCTTCTCCCTCTTTCTCTCTCATGCCCTCACTTCCCAAAAGAGAACCTGATCAATTCCTTCAATTTTCTTTCGATGAAAACCATCGAGCATCCTCCCAAATCCCATTTTTAACCTTTCTCGAGTGATTTCCACTGGTAGCTACCTATTCAGGAGCCGTAATAGATCTGTTCTCTGCGTTAGAGCATTTTTTGGGGATTTCGTGGTAAGTGCTCTAAATCTTCATTTTTGTCGTTGATTTTTGGTTTCTTTAGTTTTCTGTCGATGTTCCTAAACTAGTTTGGTGGATTGGATAGCTTGGAAACAACCTCTGATCCATGAGTGTGCTTTTTTGGTTTCAGTGGTATTTTCGATAATTTTAGATGTTTTGAGATTTTAATTGAATTGTCGATTTTGATGATTTTTCTTGCATGAGATTGTTGATTTGTGAGTTGTGGAGTATGTTTGTGGGCTGAGAAACCCAGGGTCTCGATTTTGAGTCGTGAGTGGCTTGCGTAAGTTTTGGACATTTTGCTCATTGGCTGGATTTCCAAAATTTAGAGTTAGGACCATGTTGTTAGGGTGAGATGTGAGTTAGTGTGAGACCCAGCCCCAGCCCGTAGGGGGGGGGGGGGGTCAGGTTACCGAGTTACCCAATCCCACATCGGAAAGGAACGAGGGAGGTCTTGGGCTTATATGTGTTGTGTGAGTGGATCATTTGTAACAAGATGCATCTTTTGGGCCCTGTGGTTATAAGCCCAACTGAGCGTTACAGTTGTGATCCATCACACTCACATACACGTCCGGATCTGCTGGGCCAAAGGTTCGAGGACCGGGTCGTGACAAATGGTAGCGGAGCCGATCTCGTTCTCTCTTCCGGGTGGGCTTGGGCCGTGTTGTGTGTTCACGTTTGGGCTCGTGAGTTTGTGCCCAATTCAGTTACATTTGGCTCCCCTCGTGAGGACACGAGGTCTATAAGGAAGGGATATTGTGAGACCCAGCCCCAGCCCGTAGGGGGGGGTTAGGTTACCGAGTTACCCAATCCCACATCGGAAAGGAACGATGGAGGTCTTGGGCTTATATGTGTTCTGTGAGTGGATCATTTGTAACAAGATGCATCTTTTGGGCCCTGTGGTTATAAGCCAACTGAGCGTTACAGTTGTGATCCATCATACTCACATACACGTCCGGGCCTGCTGGGCCAAAGATCCGGGGGCCGGGTCGTGACAGTTAGTGTGAGTGTCGTTTGGGTTTCTTAGTGTTCATTTTCAGATTTTAGTCATTTAGTCGATTTTGAGCTCAAGTGTGTGTTGGTTCAGTTTGTGTGTTTAGGCGGTGCTGGAGTGGTCGATAAAGGCAAGGGTATTTCCATTGAGTTTTCTGTGTGACAAGAGGTGGGAGTTTACATTTTGTTTTCTTACAGGGAAATGTTTTGTGTTATTGAATTAAAATATGGTAAATGCTTGGTATTGAATGGAGGCCGTACGTGCATTGTGTATGATATTCATTTTAGCTTCATGAACTTTCTTGCCACATTTTGGATGTATGAACCATATGTTTGAACATGTTGGTTGTGTGTTTATACATGTGAGACGCATGTGATGTGTGTTTGAACCCATGAAATTGATTGTGTTTATACCTGTGTGATTGTTCGTGTTAGACCCCTTTGAATGGTGTGCTTTATAGTTTGTGAGATGTCTTTTATTACCGAGAGACTTTGGTAAAGGTTTTCAAGGATTCGAGCGAGTTTGGAGACTGTTTCGGGTCATTTTCGGGGTGCGTAACTTGTCTCGAATGAGTACACACCCATGTACCCACCTAGTAGCCCGTGTACTATTCTAGACAGAACTGTACACAGCTTGTGCAGGAAAGTACATGGCCATGTACTTTTTTTCACATGTCTATGTACTTTGTTTTACATAACCGTGTACTTCAGCCGTTGTACTTTTGCACCACTATTCTAGAAAATCACATGGCCATGTACTTTTTTTGGCAGTCCCTATACTTTTCACACAACCTAAATACCTCATTTTGAGAACCCAAACCTACCCTAAACCTACACAACACCAAATAAACATCAAATCACACCCTAATTAACCTTTCATGAGTGCCCCTTAATGTTTCTTGCATTTCATGTACTATGGATTTTCTATGTAAAAATTATATACTTGTGTTCTTAGAAATGACTTGGCATTGACGGTCAATGCTTAACCAAGCAAGGTAAGTACACAAAATCCTGACGGAGGAGAATATTACTTACCTAATGTTGTTGTATGGATGAATTATATATATATGCCTGAATTTTCTATTTCCTAGCAGGCTACCTGAATTTTCTACCTAATGTTCTTGTTTATCTTTTTCAGGGTTAGTTTGTCAGCCATAGCCGTTCCTATTTAAAGTTGTATTTTCCCAGTGTTGGTTTTAGAGCTGGACTATTGCACTTTCACATCTTGGAAGCTCGACATGTTTTGTGCTATGACATTTTCATACTCTATCAACATACATGCTTCATTTGGGTGCTTATTATGGACCCGTTGTGGGCTTGTTTTCCAGATTGGATATTTTATTTGCATGTTTGACTCGGATTTCAGTTTATGTTATGAGATGAATTCCTTACGTTTTTTTTGTGGATCCATATGAGCTTGTGTATATGGGCTCAGGGTGACATATTTGGGGCCATGTGGCTTGTTTCTTAAGATTTAAGTCTTCTATTGTATGTGTATGCATACTTTGTTGATTTTTTTGTGTCGGGTGTATTATATGATATGCCATGGTCCTTTTAAAATAAAAGACTCAACTTTGTATGCACTTTTGGGTTTTTATTTCAAAAAGTTAATTTGAGCTTTGTGTGGTTTCAATTGATCCATGTGTTTGGTCAATCGAAACTATATAGTGGTGAGAGTCCCATTTACTACGAACGGGTCCTCACTATGGTTAAAACCCAAGAAATACATAATAAGTAGTATAGATGATCTACGAATAAGAGTGTGGTGTATAAACCTTTGTTCAAAATTAGACAATATAAATTAAAAACAAAAATATAAAACAATTTTCAATCAAACTTATGAGGCATGGTCTCATACCTTTCGAGTAGATAAATCGATAACAAGACCTTTGGCTTTTGTCACACGAACGTGAACCACTAATTCACAGACACCCAAAACACCACGAGACATTAACATGCACAATCAAGTAGTGGAAACTGGCCTTTATGTGCATGATGAAATCAGAATGAGGGTTATGATTCACGGTTTTGAAGAAGGTTTAGGCAGTGCTGGGAATGGGAGAATAAGACAAATAAGGTTTTTGTCTGAGAGTGAATCAGGAGAGAAAGAACGATTTATGAAATTAGGAAAATAGAGAACAAGAAATAACTGAAGATGGCTACCGGCTAATGAGGTTTATATAACCTAGGCTCTAAAGCTCTAGTGACGTAGCTCAAAAAAATGAGCTCAGCACAAAAAAAAACTTGGCTCAGAAAATACACAAACAGGCTTGGAAAAGAACAAACACAGTCCGATAACACATAAATGGGCCCGGAAAAGAACAAATAGGCCGTATATGAATAAACAGGCCCAAAAAATAACGAGTCAGCTCAAAGGCCTACAAAACAACTCAAAAACACCTGGCTACTCAAAACAAGCCCAAAAACACATTTCGGTTTAACAGGGCCGAAATGACAATTTTTCATTGTCTCGATTTCCAATTCAATCAAAGTGTCAAGTAGACACATGGACCACGAGAAAGGCAAGAATGAACTGAATAGGTGGACACTGGATGAGGTTTCATAGCTGATCCCAAGTGTTTTTGAATACTATTACTAATCCTGAAATTCTATAAGTCTCTTTTGGATTGGCATCGATAGATCCAAATGGAATGAAAAGCTCTTTGAACTATGAATCGAGTTGATCCAGCCCATTTATTGGTAAAGGATTCAATAACTTAGTAATGATCTTATCTTATATCTTAGTGAAAGAGAGTTGTTTCGAGAGTTTTAACCAGGGTTGGAGCTCCAAAAGCGATAGTTAGTAATGAGGCGAGTCATTTTTGTAACTACTAGTTTATAACTTTGTTAAAACATCACTAGGTTAAACACAAGGTGACTTTCATATCATCCTCATATCAACGGTCAGGTATAGGTTTCTAACAGAAAGGAAATTGGAGAAGATTGTCGATCCCACCAAGAAAGATTGGTTCAATCGATTAATCGATGCACTTTGGGTGTGTTGATTGCAGATGGCAGATTGCACATTGTCCTTTTCAAGAGGGATAATTGAGGATGTATTGATAAAAGTAGACAAATTCATTTTTCTAGTGGATTTCATCGAATAATTATCCCCTACACAACTTACTTCCTTATCGAAAGATAAAGGAAAGAGGCCCATAAAATCTATCCTCCACACATTGAATAATTCAACCTTAAGCATGGAATTCAGAGGCATTTCATCCCTTCTACCAATATTACTAGTTCTTTGGTATCTATCACATTGCATTTTTGTGTGCATTACGAAAAGTAGAAGACCACTTAAAACTACATTAATGTACTTTGGTTGTAGTACAATCAGATCCATAATGTCCTCCATGTGAGGAGAAGTGGCAATGCCTCAAAATATCATCAATCTTTCCTTCAGTTAAACATCACCTAACAATCTAATCATTGCATCAGTGATACAAGAAAGGCTCCTCCCAAAAATTGAACCTGGTGGAGTGAAGGAATTTCTTTTTCTTCTATAAGGAGAACTCAGAAGGAATTGTCTTGTACACTATTTAGTTTTCTATATCAGCAAACCAAGGATCTGTATTTTCAACAGCTAGCACCTGCTCATTTGGAAATGATTCTCCAATCTCCGCACCTTCTATAGCTTGCTGATTTTTCAATCTTGTTAAATAATCAGCCACTTGGTTTTCAGCTCTTTCCTATCCTTGATTTCCAGATCAAACTCTTGTAATATCAGCACCCAACAGATCAATCGTGAGTTGGCATCTTTCTTCTCCATCAAGTGTCTTATTGCTGAGTGATCAAAATTTACAACCACCTTCGACCATTTAGATAAGATCAAAATTTCTCAAATGCAAAATCTATTTCCAATAACTCTTTTACTATAACAGTTTAGTTAACTTAAACCTCATTGCGAGTCTTGTTGGCATAACAAATAAGATGGAAAATTTAATTCCTTTGCTGCCCTATCATAGCTCCAATGGCATAGTCATTGGCATCACACATCAATTAACATTCTTGCTTCCATTCTAATGTAAGAATGATAAGAGCACTCACAAGTCTCTTTTTGATCTCCTCAAATGCTTACGCACAGCTCTGAATAAAATAAAATTTTTGGTCCTTTTCAAGCAACCAGAAGAGAGGCTTGGTGATCTTTGATGAATTCTTGATAATTTTATGGTAAAACCTAGCTTGCATTTTATCCACTAAACAACTTTGACTGAATTAGGAACTGGAAATCTTTTAATTGCTTCAATTTTTGTGTTTTCTATTCTTCAAAATTCTGGCACTTCTCTTCTTGGGAACAAACTGTATTGGTCTTACCTAGTTATTTTCTGGAACTGGATAGATGATTCAAGCATCAAACCACTTGATCTCTTTTCTCACCATTTCCTTCATATTGTGTTCAGCCGCCTATAATGCTGAATTAAGGGTTTGTATTCCTCTATCAACTTGATCCTATACATACATAATGAAAGACTAATCTCTCTAATATCATCTTAAGTCCATCCCATTACAGTCTTGTTATCTTTTAGGACTTTCATTAGCTTTTCTTATTGCAATTCTGTTAATGTAGCATTTATATTGACAGGAATTGTGTCATTTTCAAACCACTCTTCTTTTCCATTAATTGTAGTGGCTCCTCCATTGATACTTGAAATGCTTGGGCAATTGGTTCAATTCCAAAACTGGTGGCTCCTCCACTGAAGGCTTCAATTTATTCAAACGCCTCAAAGGTATGTCAAGGGTCTCAAACTATTTTTTTTTTCATTTGGGCTTATTTTCAATACTTCTGATTAGGGTTGCTATTTATTCATCATCACTGTCTCCCATACTTAACAAAGTAGCTTCTAAAGGATCTTGATACTCTAGCTTATCTCCCTCAAACCAATGCTCTAGTTGCCAAGATGATATAACATTCACATTTTCAGTGTCATGATGTTTCATTAATAAAAAAATATCCATAGTAACCTGTTGTTCTCCCACTATTATGGTTAACTGACCTGCATGTTCATTAATAAGGGCTCTCCCTGTGGCTAAGAATGGCCTCCCAAGGATAATTGAAATTGCCTTGTCTTCTTCCATTTCCAAAATGATGAAATCCACTGGAAAAATGAATTTTTCCACTTTTATCAATACATCCTCAACTATCCCATTTGGAAAGTATAGTTTGCGATCAGCTATCTACAAAGTGCAAGATGTGGGATGAATATCTTTCAGGCTTAACCTTTTATGCCATGTTCAGTGGCATTAGGTTTATGCTCGCTCCTAAGTTACATAATGCCTTGTATAATTGACGAGACCCAATCTCCACAGGTATAGTGAAACTTCCTAGATCTTTCAGCTTGGGGACAGCTTCCTCTAAATAATGACACTACATTATGATGTCAAAGCAATTGTTTCATAGTGACCAATCTTTCTTCTCTTTGCCAACATATTTTTTATAAATTTCACATATTATGAGACCCCGAATTTTGAGTCATAGAAGTATAGAAGTCAGGCTACATGAAATGACCATTTTGTCCCTGAAGAAATGGATGTCCTAATCCTATGTGCTGGTTAGGATGCCTAGTTCAATGTGCTAGCTAGATGACTTGTCCTGTGTGCTAGCAAGATGAATAGGCTTGCTGATTAGCTTGTGCGCTAACTCTTTACCCTTTGTGCAGCGAAACCTTGGAACAGGTGGAAGGGGATTGTAAGGACCCCAAATCTTAACCTATTATTAATTGCTCCTATTAGGATCTTTACTGCCGTAAAATCCAAATAAGCCAAACTGGGACCTATCTGAATCCCACAAGGCTTATCCATATAGTTTCCATTTTAGCATGTTGATTTCTTTAAGATTTTAAAGTTTGGAGCATGATATTGGACAAATATTCTGGTATCATATGGAGTGAATAAAACATCAACATAAGTCTTTAAATTTAATCAACGAATCCATAACACACAAGTCCCATAGGGATCCAAATTACCAGCAAGTGAACCTCCAACATAATTCAGAAATAACAAACAAAGGAGAAATCTTGAAAAACTAGAAAATAGTGCAATTAATGATCATGTTATATGCGCAAGCAACAAATGAGACAAGTATGCAAAAATGATGCGATATTGCCCCGCCGTGCAGCCTTGATTCTCAAACACTGGTACCACGAATAACGAATATACCTAAGCCTGAAAAATGGTGAAAACAACAGAATGAGATTATAAGAATCTTTATAGAGTCACAGCATCATAAGATCTATAGAAATCTTAAACAAACATCTCCCAAACAATATCAGATCATCCCTACTAATCTAAGGGTATCACGTAATTCAAGAATCAACCAAAAGGGTTAGGGCCGAAACTAATGCCGATGGTGGACTATAAACACTTCCGAAAATCATAAGTACACAAGCAGGAAAACTCATCAGGTCACTCTCGGCTGTAGGAAAAAGAAAGGCCATCCCCTTCCACCTATGTTGTCTAAGATTTTGCTGTACAAAGGGTAAAAGGTTAGCACACAAGCTAATCAAAAAGCCTATTCATCTTGCCAGCACATAGGACAAGGCATCTAGCCAGCACACAGGAGTAGGCATTCTAACCAGCACACAGGATTAGGGCATCTTGCCAACACACAGGACAAGGCATCTAGCCAGCACAAAAAAGTACGCATTTAGCCAACACGAAGGACTAGGCATCCAGCGCCCGCAAGCTGGAGATTGTCACCCATACAACTCCTATACAAGTAAGAGCCACCCCTCTCCTAAGGAGCATCAATGCTTACACCGAATGGCCACTGGAAAAAGATCCTGACACACAAACATGTACAAACACAAAGCACAATACCCTAACAAGGTATCCTGAATCATGTCAGAACGTAATCAGCATGTACAATACACACAACACATGAAAATTAGGCACATATAACCTATTTTAAGGGTTCCGTATAGCCTAAGTAATCATATCTCAATCAGAAATTCATGTATACACCATACAATCGATTCACATGCAATAATAACAAGGGTGTGCATCGAAAAGAATAAGGATCTCTGGAGAAACCGATGAGGCATAGATCCTACCTCTCTTGTATATGAACAAGAAGCTATTCCTTTGCCTTTAGTTAATTGTTCTGAACAACCTATAGCATTACAAGGCAAAGACTAAACCAAACTAGGCATGCATACTTAATAACCAAGTAAATACCCTATTTGCTTACCAATTCCACTTACCAAACCTATCAGAAACCAGTGATCAGATATCGCAGGTGCCTCCCCCTTGGATGTGTGATATGATAGTGAAGAACTTAACAAGATTCTACCTGATTTATCATCCTAATTAACTTTACATATTTCGGCACTAAGCATAAGACATAAGAAAAATTGCAATATCATGCATACAAGATGTAAGGGTTGCGATTTTATGTTAACAAAGGAGGATTAAGTGTTTATAACTTGTACAATCAAAAGAAACAAGATCAAAATCCATTAGGTTAATCAATTAATCAAGATAGGCAATAATAATGCAAGGGTAGGGTATACTGATTTCATGTATACAGAAGAATCAAAGAATGAATTCATGATTTTACAACATGAATTAATGCTAAACAGTCATACGAACAAGAGGAACAACAATAGAAATAAACTGAAGGCAGATTAACACAATTTTGAAACCTAATCTCACCAAATTACGACCTAACTTACAACAAAGAAAAAATAATCTTCAGAAAAAAATCTTTAGATATTTGGAAAGAGGACGGTACGAACTTTCCAAAAAGCTATTATTTGCAAGAATCCGACAAACGATGGAGTTATGCTATTTTGATGTTCACGTAGATTTCAGCAATCCTGCCAAATTATGACCTATCTTTCGAAATAGAAAAACTAACCTTCAGACAAAAAACCTTTAATGGTTGAAAAGAGGACAGAAATAATTTTCCAACAAGGTATTATTTGTAAGAATCTGACAAAGGATGAGAGAGTTATGCTTGTTTGAAGTTCAAGCAGATTTCGGCAGCCATAGGGAGGTGCAGAGTTTTTGTTTGGAAGAATTTTCTGTATTTTCTGTGTAAGGTTTAAGTGTGGCAGGATTCCTTTTTATATAGGGTGCTTATGGGATTAATTTTTCAATTTTAAAGGCTATATTAAAGTAAGATAATTGACAAAATTAAATTCTGTAATTATCCTTCCTTAATTTTAAAGATAATTATCAACCAATAAACAACCAAATTAAAGGGAATTAATACCAGAAATAATTACTAGACATTCCTTACCAATTTCGGCCATTACACATCCTTTTCTACATGGGAAAAATAATCTTTTCACCTGCATTGACTTTTGAACTTCTAGGACTCAAAAGTCGCGGTCTTACATCCTCCCCTCCTTACAAGAATTTCATCCTCGAAATTTTAGAACAAGTACCTAAACAAATAGGTAAGGAAACTTTGCACTCATAGGTTCCTAGATTTGACCATTACACCAAATAACTCGTACCATAGGAACGTTTCTTCTGCGTAGCTGACGAATTTACCGATCTAGTGTGGCAACTGGCTATACAGGATAGGATAGGTGTTCAGCAACTTCGACTGGTGGTTCTTCGAGTACATGAGCAGGGTCTCGCACATACTTTCTCAACATTGAAATGTAAAACAAGTCATGAATTCTTTCCATATTCGGAGGTAAGGCAAGTCGGTAAGCAACAGGGCTAATCCTCTCGACAATGTCATACGGACCAATGTAACGAGGTGTTAGCTTACCTCGCTACTGAAAACGAAGGACTCCTTTCAATGGGTCGACCTTCAAGAACACTTTATCACCTACTGCAAATTCTAGCTCCCTTCGTTGATTATTGGTGTAGTTTTTCTGCCGAACCTAAGCTGTTTTTAGCCGTTGTCGAATCAAGTTCAACTACTTCGTTGCTTGATCAATCAATTCTGGATTGTCTAGGCGTGTCTCGCCTACTTCATTCCAGCAAATAGGAGTTTTGCAACGTCTCCCGTATAGTGCTTCATAAGGTGCCATATCGATGCTTACATGAAAACTGTTGTTGTAAGCAAATTTTGCCAATGGTAGGCATTGATACCGACCGGTATGCTGGTCCACCAAACTAGCACGTAGCATATCGTCCAGTGTCTGAATCGTCCTTTCTAATTCACCATCGGTCTGGGGATGAAATGCTGTACTGAAATTCAAATTTTAACCCAGCTCATTCTGGAATTTCTCCCAAAATCGTGATGTGAAATGAGGGTTACGATCTAAAACGATGGAAACTAGCACTCTATGTAATCTGACAATCACGTCTATGTATCAAACAACTAATTTCTCAGGTAAATCTGTCACATGAACAGGTAAGAGTGTGAAGATTACGTCAATTGATCTACGATCACCCAAATGACATCGTATCCTCACTGCGATCTAGGCAAACCGGTCACAAAATCCATTGTGACATGCTCCCTGTGAGACCCCAAATTTTGAGTCCTAGAAGTTCAGAAGCCAGTGCAGGTGAAAAGAAAATTTTTCCCCTGAAGAAAAAGATGTGTGATGGCCGAAACTGGTAAGAGTGGTCCGGCAGTTAATTCTGGTGTAAATTCCTTTTAATCTAAGTCCTTATAGATAGATAATTGCCTTAGAGATTAAAATCCCTAAGAATAGGGAAAGATAATTAAAGAATTTAATTATCTTGTAATTATCTTAAAAATAGTAATTATAATTTTATACCCATTCATTATAAATAGGAAGCCAACCTCACAAAAATCATTCAGAGAAAATATACAAAATTCGTATAAGCCTAAAACCCTACATCTCCTTATAGCCGCCAAAATTTGCTGAAATTTTAAACCAGCATAACTGTCTTATCGTTCATTGGATCCCTGAAAATAATAGCTTGTGGAAAACTCTCTTCATAATCTTTCCAAACATCTTTGGTTTTTCTTCAGGAGATTAGTATTTCTTTCTCTAAAGATAAGTTAAAAATCGGCATCGGAATTAGGTTTTTGCCAAATCTTCTTGAACTTCAGAATAGCATAACTCTCTCATTGTTTATCGGATCCTTGAAAATAATAGCTTGTTGGAAATCTCTTTTCATCCTCTTTCCAGAAATATATTTTTTGTTATTTGGTCGTAAATAGTTTCTTGTCTAAGGTTAAGTCAAAAATCAGCGACGAAATTAGGTCTTTGTTTTTAGATTTCTACAGTTTTTGTCTTCGGTTGATTTCTGTTATTGTTTTTTCATGTTCTTATGGTTACTTAGCATCTATTCATGATGTATGATCATGAATTTCTTTCTTTTAAATTTCTCTATGCTTAAAGTCGAAATTGTCCTATGCTTTACTTTTAGCGACGAAATTTGCATAGTTGATTGAAATGGTAATTCAGGTTGAATCTTGTTAAGTTCCTGGCTATCACATCACACATCCAAGGAGGGAACCAGCAGCATCTGATCACTGGTTTCTGATAGGTTTGGTGAGTGGAATTGGTAAGGAAATAGGGTATTCAATTGATTATTGAATATGCATGCTTAGTTTGTTTTCTTCTTTGCCTGGTGATAATATAGGTGGTTCGAAATTACCTAATAAAGGCAAAGGAGTAGCTTCTTGTTCAGAGACAAGAGAGGTAAGATCTACGTCTCATCGGTTTCTCCAGAGACCCCTGTTATTTTCTTGATGTTTTTGTTACCTGCCCTTGTTGTATTATTATGTTTTGTATTTGCCTGTGTGTACTTGTACCTGTTTGTGTGTCAGGATCCTTTTCCGATGACCATTCGGGGTAAACATTGATGCTCCTAGGGAGAGGAGAGACTCTTACTGGTATGGGAGTTGTATAGGTGGCAAACCCCAGCATGCTCGCGCTGGATATCTGTCCGTTTGAGGCAGGAAGCCCTTATCCTTGAAAGGTTTGGGATGCTCTAGTCCGTGTGTGGCTTGGAAAGACTTGTCCGTGTGTGGCAAGACGACTTGTCCTTGCAAGGCAAGATGAATAGGCTTACTGATTAGTTTGTGTGTTAACCCTCTACCCTTTGTGCAGTAAGCCTTGGACAACATAGGTGGAAGGGGATGACCTTTCTTCTTCATTGCTGAGAGTAATCTGATGAGTTCTACCTGCCTCAACCATAGATTCAGTCTTAATCTCTTTTTAATTGATTCTTGAATTGCGTGATCCCCTTTAGTTGTTTAGGAATGATCTAATGTGAATTGGGAGATTTGTGTTTAGGATTTCTGCAGATCTTATGATGCTGTGACCCTACTGAGATTCTTGTAATCTCATACCGTTGTTTTTACTATTTTTCAGGCTTAGGTACATCCACTGTCCGCGGTACCAGTGTGTGAGATCAAGGCTGCACGGCGTGGCGATATCGCATCACATTTACATACTTGATTACTTGCGCATATAACATGAATGATTAGGCTACTTTCTGGTTTATTTTAAGAACCCTCCTTTTGCTTACTATTTCCGAAATATGTTGGAAGATTTCTTGCTAGTTAATTAGATCCCTATGGGACTTGTGTGTTATGAACCCAATGATTTAATCTAAAGACTTCCGCTGATATTTACTCCGTATGTTACCATAATATTTGTCCAATATCATGCTCCAATTGTTGTTAAAAATTCAAATAAACATGCTATAAAAATCGGAAGTTACTGGTAATTCTGGTGAGATTCAGATAGGTCCTAGGTGTCATTTGGGCGTATTTGGGTTTCACGGCGGTGATGACCTTAATCGGAGCAAATAGTAATAGTTAGGAATTGGGGTCGTCACAGGTTTGGTAGCGGAGCATGGTTTAGGGAAAATAATTTGTTATATACTAATTTATTTGTTGATTTTGGTGTTTGTAAATAACGACATGCACACACACTCACTCGCTTAGGGGCTAATACCGAAAATGAACTAATACTAAAATGGGATTGATTTGTAAGATTTAAATGATGAGAATGATAATCTGATGTGATGTTTATTCGTGTATGTTCTTTTTCCTGGTATGCCATTATATGTTTCGGTGAGTGTTTGCTGTTTTTCTTATCATTGCTGAGAATGTGTGTGTTGATTTATGCATGTTGTCGAGTGTCCCTATTTGACTCCGATATTGCTGAATGTATATGTATGTGATTGCTGGTGTGTATTGCTGAATATGGATGTTGGGTGAATCCAAACTTGCTTGATGTTTGATGATGATTTCCGAGAGTATATATGAGTGTTGATGTAATTGCCGAGAATACCTTTGCATGTGTGCAAGTGATTTCCAAATATTTGTATGTTGCTTTCCAGCATATGCATATCGTCCGATGCACGCCTCTCTACCAGGTACCACTTCTTTTCCTAGTATCGTATTTAGTTATGTGTAAGTAACAATTGTATGCTTATATAGTATGACAATGCCGAGTGAACAAAGGGATCGACGGGGTAGGTATGGGGTTCAGGTTGAACAGCAATCCATAAGGCAGAATGAACCTGATGCACATATTAAGCAGGGAGAGCAACTGATTTGCGATCTAGTCTACATCGACTGTGCTGTATGTATGGGATCGAATGTATTGGAAGTGGATTGGATTCCATTGGGCATATGAGAGCTAGATGTGATTTAAGACATGGACTGTCTGGTGAAATATCAAGCCCGTATGGAGTGTTTCACCAAGCGTGTGTGGTTTACTTTTCCTGATGGTGTCGAACACTGTTTTGAAGGTGATAGGCGAGTTGTTCCAACTTGCATGATTTCCTGGTTTAAGGCGAACCTATTAATCAACAAAGGATGTACAGCGTACCTCACGCACGTACATGATATTTCTAAAGAATCCTCGGATCTGGATTCTATTCCAGTGGTTTGCGAATTTCCAGAAGTATTTCCAAAAGACATAGGCGGTCTACCACCAGCAAGGGAAGTGGAATTCGGTATTTAGCTAGTTCCTGGTACGAATCCGATTTCCATTCCTCCGTATCTTATGGCTCCTGCGGAAATGAAGGAACTAAAAACGAAATTGGAAGATTTGCTGGATCTTGGTTTTATCCGATCTAGTGTGTCACCTTGGGGAGCACCTATTCTGTTTGTGAAAAAGAAAGACGGTTCGCTGCGATTGTGCATCGACAATTTGTTCGACCAGCTCCAGGGTGAAGCCGTATTCTCAAAGATCGATCTCAGATCTGGATACCATCAATTGAGAGTTCGTGATACTGATATTCCAAAGACCGCGTTCAAATCGCGATATGGCCACTACGAATTTATGGTTATGCCATTCGGCTTGACCAATGCACCAACTGTGTTTTTGGACTTGATGAATCGTGTGTTCCACGAATTCTTGGATAAATTTGTGATGGTCTTCATCGACAACATTCTGATTTACTCAAAATCGGAAGAGGATCATGTTATGCACTTGCGGATTGTGCTTAAAATCTTGAAAGATCGATGGTTGTTCACAAAGTACTCCAAATGCGAATTCTGGTTATGCGAAGTTGGTTTGCTTGGCCATATTGTTTCCGCCCAAGGTGTGTTAGTTGATCCAAAGAAGATTGAAGCCGTGATTTCTTGGGAACCTCCGCAAAGTGTGTTCGAAGTTCGTAGTTTCCTTGGCTTAGCAGGATACTATCGTCGCTTTGTGGAGAATTTTTCATCGCTTGCCGGACCATTGACAAAATTGACACGCAATGGTGAGTCGTTTGTATGGAACGAGAAATGCCAACAAAACTTCTAAGAGCTAAAGAAACGGTTAGTTTCTGCACCTATCCTTACCCTACCTATTTGCGGAAAAGAGTATGTGGTTTACAGCGATGCGTCAACATCTGGACTTGGATGCGTATTGATGCAAGATGGGAAAGTCATCGCCTACGCTTCCCGGAAATTGCGACCGCACGAGATCAACTACCCTACGCATGATTTGGAACTTGCAACCGTGGTGTTTGCCTTAAAAATATGGCGAGACGTGCCAAATCTTCACTGACCACAAAAGCCTGAAGTACCCCCTCATGCAAAAAGAATTGAATATGAGACAACGAAGTTGGGTGGAGCTGATTAAAGACTATGATTTAATCATCAAATATCATCCTGGAAAGGCAAATGTTGTTGCTGATGCCTTGAGCCGAAAGTATCATCCTCCTTCCCCATCAGTTTTGGCCTACATGCGCACCCATTACCTGCCGATGATGTTGGAATTGAAAGCTAAACGTGTGCTTCTTGGAATTGAAAGATAAACGTGTGCTTCTTGGCACCGATTTTTCTGGTTCTTTGTTGGCACTAATCGAAGTCGCAACTACCTTAATTGAAGAAATATGGAATCAATAATTATAGGATCCAAAATTTACTGAAATTCGGAAGCAACTTGCTGATGGTGTTGATGCCATAGTTCATGATTTCAGAATACGAGATGACGAAGTACTAGTCTTTAGAAACCGGGTATGTGTTCCACAAAATGTTGATATTTGTAACCTTATTCTATCAGAGGCGCATAGTTCGAAGTTCGCTATTCATCCTGGAAGCACTAAGATGTACTGAGATTTGAAGGAGCAGTATTGGTGGCCAAACATGAAACGTCATATTGCTGAATTCGTTGCCCGATGCCTCGTATGTCAACAAGTAAAGATCGAACTTCAAAGACCTGCTGGTCTACTTCAGTCACTTCCGATTCCAGAATGGAAGTGGGAGCACGCCACAATGGATTTTGTGACTGGTTTTCCTAGATCGCAGCGAGGATACAATGCCATTTGGGTGATCGTGGATCGACTGACAAAATCTGCACACTTTCTTCCTATACGTGTGACAGATACACCAGAAAGATTGGCAGTTCGTTACTTGGATGAGATTGTTCGATTGCATGGAGTACCAGTTTCTATTGTTTCAGATCGTGACCCTCGTTTCACCTCACGATTTTGGGAAAAATTCCAGAATGTGCTGGGTTCAAGATTGAATTTCAGTACAGCATTTCATCCCCAGACCGATGGTCAATCAGAAAGAACGATTCAGAAACTAGAAGACATGCTACGAGCGAGTGTGTTGGATCAGCAAACCGGTTGGGATCGATGCCTTCCATTGGCAGAATTTGTTTACAACAATAGTTTTCATGTAAGCATCGGTATGGCACCCTATGAAGCACTATATGGGAGACGTTGCAGAACTCCCATTTGCTGGAATGAAGTAGGCGAAAGACACCTAGACAATCCAGAATTGATTGATCAAGCAACAGAGCAGTTGAACTTGATCCGACAATGGCTAAAAACAGCCCAGGATCGGCAGAAAAGCTACGCCGATAATCGACGAAGGGAGCTGAAATTTGTGGTAGGAGACAAAATATTTTTGAAGGTCGCCCCATGGAAAGGAGTCCTTCATTTTCGGCAGCAAGGTAAGCTAGCACCTCGCTACATTGGTCCGTATGACATTGTCGAAAGAATCGACCCTGTTGCATACCGACTTGCCCTACCTCCAAATATGGAAAGGATTCACAACATATTTCATATTTCAATGTTAAGAAAGTATGTGCGAGATCCTGCTCATGTGCTTAAGAACCGCCAGTTAAAGTTGCTGAAGACCTATCCTATCCCGTATAGCCAGTTGCCATACTAGATCGGTCAGTTCGACAGCTTCACAGTCGAAGCTTGCCTATGGTATGAGTTGTTTGGCGTAATGGCCAAATTAAGGAACAGTCTTGGGAGACTTAGGAATCTATCCGTGCAAAATTTCCTTACCTGCTTGATTAGGTATGTGAGGACCCGATCCCGGATACCGGACCTCACCGCCGTAGGACTCGAATTGACCCCACCGAGGGACCAACCAGAACCCTACAAGGCTTCTCTTACAAAATCCATAAAGTTATAAAATTCTGGTTGTCGTTTATCAGCAATACAACCAAGTTTATTGGATTCTCATATAAGTTTATTGGATTCTCATATATTCAAGGAAACCCTTACACTCATGAAAAATTGTTTGAGCATGGTTCTAAAATCTTTGTATTTGTAAGGGGTTTGAAAATATTTATTAAAAGAACAACTTAGATTATTTCAAACACCAAGTTGCGAAGTTGTTTAGCGGAAGACTTTGTAAAAGAGAAAAAAAAAAACATTTATTTTGAAAACACACAATCCGGGAAAACATTTCAACAAAAAAATAAAACAATGGAAAACCAAATCAACCCAAAAAGGATGAAAGTCCAGTCCAAAGTATTTATTACAGTCCGAAATATAAATATCAAAGAAATGTAAAACACATGCAAACCACAAACACAACTGCATAGCCATAGTTCAGAACCTACTGTTCGATGATCTAGGGGAGGCTAGGCTTCTCCTCAGCTGAACCTGAAAGGGATAACAAATGGGGGTGAGATCACTAGGACCTCCGTGAGAGACACATCATCATAAGCGTTCACGGGGAGTGAGTAGAGGCAATACGAAAAACCTTTTCTTTTAAAATGCAAGTATAAAACCGGTGTAAGTAACATGAATAGTGAAAGTTCAAAAATCAGATTCAACGGTCTAAAATGAGTGGTTACGGTAAACGCATCATATCGTATCGAGAAATCCCACGGGACAGACATAAAACACCACACGAATTGGTTCGGCGCGTAGAACCGTCGGAGGCCCAATGGCAGTAAAGTTTGAGTTATTACAAGTTATGTTTAAAAGTCCCACCACCATTGTTGTCTGTGGAGCGGAGGGAATACACATGTCCTCCACACTCCATACTCACGACCTGTGATCAAAGGTCACATAACGCAACCATACAACTCCCTACGGTAAGAATCGCTCCCCTACTACGGGACGTCCGAATACTTACCTCGCATTGGCCAAGCGCTTCGTGTAATTCACGGTATCATATCTCTCATATATATACCCACCAACATGCCCCAAAATTCATAAAATCATTTCAATGGGATAATTTACACATGTTCAAAACATCATACAACACATGTGTATAGAAATGGTAAAGTAACCAAAAATCATGCTAAATCATCTTTCATAATTTTTTTTTCAAACATGCATCCTTGTAAGTTCTTAACACCCAAATCATGCCAAAACAAAAAGGAAAAAACACTTAGAAAACGGCATGTGATATTCGACTACATCAAGTGTAAACATTACCCATCCAAGTTTCTATTCTTCATCGTAAACACATTTAAACATGTGGGTAGTTTTCACGCATATTTCACAAAACCAAAAACACATACATAAATATTAATTTTCAAACACATGACGAGTACATCACTAGTCACAATTAAACCATTTCAAGCATGTCTCACACTCAAAACCAAAAAAAAATCATTTATGTAAACTATATAAAAGAGAGTAGCCGATCAAACCAATGATACGAAGTCTCCCACCTTTTGTCTCTGATCACGGAGTCCTTTCCTACTAGCCCTGCTATGCCTACCATTAAGATCGTAACATACTCATGGTTAGGATCCATCAGCTCCATACTCAAATCCAAGAACACTTATGGATCTAATTGACCCAAGTATATATATATATATACTCACTATTCAACAACTCTCCTTGATGTATCTTGTTTGATTGTGATACTTGTGGGTCTAAGGGTACTTCCGATAGGTTACACTTAACGATTTCTAATGAAATTTGTATCGTAGATTCCTAACATTCGAAGAAGAACGTGGATATTAAGAATGCAAAATTTGGCCGAGTAGGAAAAAAGATAGAAAATCTACAAGTTGCGGAAACTGTAGGGTGACGAGTTTGGTTTATGAACTTTGGGAATGAATTTCTGTATTCAGTCTTGACTTTCTTGGCAGGTTGGTTCAAAGAAGAGTTCAAGGTATCAGAGAGGGTGTTCAGATAGGCTTAGAGAAGGAAGAAAAATTGAAGAAGATAGATACCAAGATCAATAACAGATTAGTTCCAAAAGATAGAAGAAAAGGTCTGGTTGCAGCAGCACAAGTTTTGGTTGGTATTTCAGGTGAGACTTCTGGTTACTTAGGTGTACATTCAGGCAAGCAAGAATAGCCCAGAAAGTGAAAGAAAATGCATGCCAAAGATAGGGAAAGTCGGACTCAAGAGGGGACACACAAGAGAAACCAGAATTTTCAAGATGGTGAGTGATCTAGGGGTTCCCAAACCAATGGCAATCAGATGAAAGTTAGTGAGAATCTTGCAATGGCAGACAAGGGTAAGTGGAGAGGTGTGTTTTAGCTGGAAAAGGAGAGAAAAATTCTGGTGGGAGGGCCAGGAAATGATGCTTAATCAAGTGTGTTAGGGGAAGGTTGAAGTTTGAATTAATCATGTGTGTAATGTCTAGTTAAGTGGGTTATTAACCAATATAAAACAAAGAAAAATTCAAAATAATCACCACCAGGAGAGGAATTCTGACTTTAATTTGAAAGGAAAAGCATCAGGTATGAAAATGGCAGACAACTTTGATTTAGAATGTGGCCTACACAAAAAGGTTAAGCATGTGAAGGCAGATTTGAACAATAATGGCACAACTAGACACTCAACTTGTATAAACACATAAAGGACCCAAATTATGGCTGTATGTGATGTGGATCGTGAGGTAAGTATGGTAAGGTAATGTAGGTTTAATCCAGGTGAAAATCTTATGTAATTACCCACTGTAATTGCTGAGTTACGGTACGGTAAAAAAATCAGGGATTTACGGTGATCAATTGTTTTTGTGACTAGTGTAATCTGATTTATCTCTATGATGATTGTCTAATTACATGGCCAATTTAATCAATGTAGAATGAGTACATTGGACCTTAGGAAATTTCCGAATGGATTTGGGCCTTGGGAATGGTAATTGGACCGAAAATATGAAGATACGAATCAATTACGGTCAACAGCAGATTTACGATCGGACAATTCGTAAAACTGGGTCATATAAGTAGTTTATATTTATGTTAACTGAGAAGTTACATTGCCAAGAATCTAATTACTCAATTTTACCTTTCATAGGATTACTCAGGTGTCTAAGGTTCACTCAGGTCCATCTAAATCGTAAAATGTTACTGTCACACGGTAAACAAAACTCATCCGGAGTCCTCGACGGGGTAAAACTCGGGGACTTACCAAACTAATACGGTAGAAATGGATACAGTAAAAATTTAGGCATTGCCAAAATAACTCGTACGGGCGTCAAAGTCATTAGCTAATAGGTCTAGTACATATCTAACACTCAAAATGCTGAAAAATAACTTATACGTTAAAAATAAAAAGGAAGAATAACTGATGGAAACCTCTAAAAGAGCGAGGTCTCACAAGGTACTTATGTTAAAATTTCGAAGACGAAATTCCTGTAAGGAGGGGAGGATGTGAGACCCCAAATTTTGAGTCCTAGAAGTCCACAAGCTAGTATAGAT
Source organism: Passiflora organensis (assembly GCA_019739055.1). Taxonomy (NCBI): domain Eukaryota; kingdom Viridiplantae; phylum Streptophyta; class Magnoliopsida; order Malpighiales; family Passifloraceae; genus Passiflora; species Passiflora organensis. The sequence continues at coordinate 9,449 of JAEPBF010000116.1, read as the reverse complement.
GAAAAGACGATTTTACCCCTGAAGGAAAGGATGTGTGATGGCCGAAATTTCCGTTAATCTAAGTCCTTATAGATAGATAATTACCTTAGAGATTAACATCCCTAAGAATAGGGGAAGATAATTAAAGAATTTAATTATTTGGTAATTATCTTAAAAGTAGTAATCATAATTCTATACCTATTCATTATAAATAGGAAGCCAACCTCACAAAAAACATTCAGAGAAAACATACAAAATTCGTATAAGCCTAAAACCCTACACCTCCCTAATTTGCTGAAACTTTAAACCAGCATAACTCTCTTATCGTTCATCGAATCCCTGAAAATAATAACTTGTTGGAAAGCTCTTTTCATCCTCTTTCCAACCATCTTTTTTTTTTGTCAGGAGGTTAGTATTTCTTTCTATAAAAATAAGTTGAAAATCGGCAGCGGAATTAGGTTTTTGCCAAATCTTTTTGCACTTCAGAATAGCATAACTCTCTTATCGTTTGTCGCATCCCTACAAATAATAGCTTGTTGGAAAGATATTTTCATAGTATTTAGAACCATATATATTTTGTTATTTGGACATAAACATTTTCTTGTCTAAGATTAAGTCGAAAATCAGCGACGGAATTAAATCTTTATTTTTAGATTTCTACAGTTTTTTCTTCGGTTGATTTCTGTTGTCGTTTCGCATGTTCTTATAATTGCTTAGCATCTATTAAAGATGTATGATCATGAATTTCTTTCTTTTAAACTTCTCTATGCTTAAATTCGAAATTGTCCTATGTTCTACTTTTAGCGACGAAATTTGCATAGTTGTTTGGAATGGTAATTAAGGTTTAATCTTGTTAAGTTTCTGGCTATCACATCACACATCAAAGGGGGAGGCACCTGCAGCATCTGATCACTAGTTTCTGATAGGTTTGGTGAGTGGAATTGGTAAGCAAATAGGGTATTCAATTGATTATTGAATATGCATGCTTAGTTTGTTTTCGTCTTTGCCTGGTGATAATATAGATGGTTTGAAATTACCTAATAAAGGCAAAGGAGTAGCTTCTTGTTCAGAGACAAGAGAGGTAGGATCTAAGCCTCATCGGTTTCCCCAGAGACCCCTGTTATTTTCTTGATATTTTTGTTACCTGCTCTTGTTGTATTGCATGCTATTGGATTATAGGGTGAGAGTATGAAATTCAGAGTGAGATATGGATCTCATAGGCTATAAAGAATCCCTGAGTTAGGTATTGAGTGCCTGAGTTGCATATGTTATTTGAATTGAATATGCTGATTGTGTTCTGACATGATTGAGGATACCCTGTTGTGGTATTATGCTTTGCACTTGCCTGTGTGTGCTTATATGTGTTTGTGTCAGGATCCTTTTCCGGTGGCCATTCGGGATAAGCCCTGATGCTCCTAGGGAGAGGAGAGGTTTTTACTAGTATGGGAGTTGTATGGGGGGGAAAACCTTAGCATGCGCGCGCTGGATATCTATCCTTGCGGGTCAGAACCCAGTCCTTGCGAGGCAAGAAGCCCTTATCCTTCCGAGGTTTGGGATGCCCTAGTCTATATGTGGCTTGGGAAGACTTGTCTATGTGTAGCAAGACGACTTGTCCTTGTGAGGCAAGATGACTTGTCCTTGTTAGGCACCTGCAGCATCTGATCACTAGTTTCTGATAGGTTTGGTGAGTGGAATTGGTAAGCAAATAGGGTATTCAATTGATTATTGAATATGCATGCTTAGTTTGTTTTCGTCTTTGCCTGGTGATAATATAGATGGTTTGAAATTACCTAATAAAGGCAAAGGAGTAGCTTCTTGTTCAGAGACAAGAGAGGTAGGATCTAAGCCTCATCGGTTTCCCCAGAGACCCCTGTTATTTTCTTGATATTTTTGTTACCTGCTCTTGTTGTATTGCATGCTATTGGATTATAGGGTGAGAGTATGAAATTCAGAGTGAGATATGGATCTCATAGGCTATAAAGAATCCCTGAGTTAGGTATTGAGTGCCTGAGTTGCATATGTTATTTGAATTGAATATGCTGATTGTGTTCTGACATGATTGAGGATACCCTGTTGTGGTATTATGCTTTGCACTTGCCTGTGTGTGCTTATACGTGTTTGTGTGTCAGGATCCTTTTCCGGTGGCCATTCGGGATAAGCCCTGATGCTCCTAGGGAGAGGAGAGGTTTTTACTAGTATGGGAGTTGAATGGGGGGGAAAACCTTAGCATGCGCGCGCTGGATATCTATCCTTGCGGGTCGGAACCCAGTCCTTGCGAGGCAAGAAGCCCTTATCCTTCCGAGGTTTGGGATGCCCTAGTCTATATGTGGCTTGGGAAGACTTGTCTATGTGTAGCAAGACGACTTGTCCTTGTGAGGCAAGATGAATAGGCTTACAAATTAGTTTGTGTGTTAACCCTCTACCCTTTGTGCAGTAAGCCTTGGACAACACAGGTGGAAGGGGATGGCCTTTCTTCTTCATTGCTGAGAGTAATCTGATGAGTTCTACCGGCCTGTGTACTTCTGATTTTTTGGAAATGTTTGTAGTCCTCCCTCAACCATAGATTTGTCCCTAACCTCTTTTTAATTGATTCTTGAATTGCGTGATCCCCTTTAGTTGTTAAGAAATGATATAATATGAATTGGGAGATTTTTGTTTAGGATTTCTACAGATCTTATGATGTTGTGACCCAAATGAGATTCTTATAATCTCATACTGTTGTTTTTACCATTTTTTAGGCTTAGGTACATCCACTGTCCGTGGTACCAGTGTGTGAGATCAAGGTTGCACGGCGGGGCGATATCGCATCACATTTACATACTTGATTACTTGCACATATAACATGAATGATTGAGCTACTTTCTAGTTTATTTTAAATACCCTCCTTTTGCTTAGTATTTCCGAAATATGTTGGAGGATTTCTTTCTGGTTAATTGGATCCCTATGGGACTTGTGTGTTATGGACCTAATGATTTAATCTAAAAACTTCCGCTGATAACTCCGTATGTTACCAGAATATTTGTCCAATATCATGCTCCAATTGTTGTTAAAAATTGAAATAAACATGTTATAAAAATCGAAAGTTAATGGTAAACATGGTGAGATTCAGATAGGTCCTAGGTGTCATTTAGGCGTATTTGGGTTTCACGGCGGTGATGACCTTAATCGGAGCAAATAGTAATAGTTAGGAATTGGGGTCATCACACTCCCACTTCCATTCTGGAATCGAAAGTGACTGTAGTAACCTTGTGTGTCTTTGTTGTTCGATCTTTACTTGTTAAATACGAGGCATCAGGCAACAAACTCAGCAATGTGACGCTTCATTTTGGGCCACCAATACTGCTCCTTTAAATCTCAATACATCTTTGTTCTACCAGGATAGATAGTGAATTTTGAACTATGCGTCTCAGATAAAATATGATTACGAATATCAACATATTGTGGAACACATTCCCACTTTCTGAAAACAAGAACTCCATCATCTTGTACTCTAAAATCGCGAGCTATGGCATCAACACCATTAGATAGTTGCTTCTGAACTTCAACTAGTTTCAGATCTTTTGATTGCTGATTTCGGATTTCCTCAATCAAGGTAGGCATGACTTCGATTCGTGCCAACAACGAATCAGAATAATCAGTACCAAGATGCACACGGGTAGCTTTCAAATCCAGCAACATTGGCATGTATTCGATGCACATGTAAGACAAAACCGATGGAGAAGGAGGATGAAACTTTTGGCTTAAGGCATCAGAAACAACATTTTCTTTTCCAGGATGATATTCGATGTTCAAATCATAGTCTTTAATCAACTCCATTGATCTTTTTTGTCTCATAGTCAATTCTTTTTTGAGTGAGGAGGTACTTCAAGCTTTTGTGGTCAGTGAAGATTCGACACATCTCACCATATAGGTAATGTCGCTATATTTTCAATACAAACACCATAGCTGCAAGCTCCAAATCATGCGTAGGATAATTGCTTTCATGCGGGCATAAGCGACGACTTTCCCATCTTGTATCAATACGCATCCAAGTCCGGATTTCAACGCGTCGATGTAAACCACGTACTCTTTCCCACCAACTGGTAAGGTGAGGATAATTGCGGAAACTAACCGGTTTTTTCAGTTCTTCAAAACTTTACTGGCATCTCTCGTTCCATACGAACGGCTCGCCCTTGCACGTTAGTTTCGTCAATGGTCTAGCAACCGATGAAAAATTATCCACAAACCGACGGTAGTATCCGGCTAAGCCAAGGAAACATTGGACTTCAAATACAGTTCATGGGGGTTCCCAAGGAACTACGGCTTCAATTTTCTTCTGATCAAAAAAGACATCTTGGACGGAAACAACATGGCCAAGGAAACCAACTTTGCATAACCAGAATTCACATTTGGAGAACTTTGCGAACAATTGCCAATCCCTCAAAATATTCAGCACAATCCGTAAGTGCTCAGCATGCTCCTCTTCTGATTTTGAATAAATCAAAATGTCATCAATGAAGACTATCAAAAATCTGTCACCACATCAAGGCTAGCCTCGGCGTCAGTGAAGGTGAATAGCCTTGTTGGTCTTGGTTGCGCCTCACTTAATGATCCGTTGGGTGGTCCTCCGGGTGTGAGTTCGGGGGGTTTGGTGGGGTTAGCAAACCCACCTCGATTGGAATTTGGTGCGCCTATGATACACCTTGGTTTCGGGCAGTCCCTCTGAACATGGCCTATCTCGCCCCAATTATAACATCGATGTGGCTGAGAATTCCACGTAGATCCATTAGAATTCGGACTAGAAAAGTTCTTCCTATTATTACCTCCATTGCTACCATTGTTTTTCAGACGATAGAACCTGCATGTGCACAAATAGTTAAAGATACAAGAAGATGTGAAGGATGCTGAGTCAAAAAACATTTATGTGCATTTGTCCAGCCCTACGACCAATACCGAGATAGGAATCTCGAATTTGAACAGCTATCTCACACAACTTAGTCCTGAAACAAACAATAGAGAGGGGGTGAGATCAAGGACCTCAATGGAAGTTACCGCGTCATAAGCATAAACGGTGGAATAGAGACAAAACCAAATCATAGTATCAAACATTTATTCAAACCATTACAATCGATGTTCTTCTATGTATCCATCCTAAGTGTACACACCAAACAACGTAAGGAAATAAATATAAGAGATTCATAGAGCACAATTTTGATCTTTGGCTACTATGCTCAAAACATAACGGGGTGGACACAAACCACTTTCACGTAACCCCCGCTAAAGGGTTACATAAAAGCCTACTGATGGTTTTTAGTTGTAACATATACATATATATAAACAAAACCCCACCATCAGTATTGTCCAAAATTGAATGGAGAAACACAATCTATCACATTCAATTTTGTGCACACGTAGATATAACGTCATACTTTATATATGAAGCAATTGTAAGGCCTCTTCATTCATAGTGCACACAGCACTCAATATACATAAATATATCCAACCATACCTCTCCAAGGTAAGCAACTGTCCTCTCTATAAGGACTCCATATACTTACCTAACTGAATCCAGAAGTAACCGTCAATTCTAGTCGGTACAGTGCCGAGAAAACACTTATATGTGGCACCTTTCTTTTTGAAAACATAATGCATAAACACATAGCATAATTTATGACACTCAAAATAAGACTCTCTGGGGTTGAAAACACTCATCCAGGTGGTACAAAAGGGTATAAACATCATCAAGGTCCTTACTGGAAATCGGGGGATTTGACCGGTTAGTGACCAAATAGTGAAGTTATCAAGTATGGGTTATTAAATCTAAAAATTCATCGGATATTCCATGCACGTATTTAAACATTTCCATCATGTAAATCAGGTGCCAAACATCTCAAAATATTATTCAAAGGATTCAGCCACAATGATAAACATTTATAAGGAGATGAAAAATCACATCGTATGGGAGGTTGCAAAACACGTATGAAAATTCGTATACACCAAACAAGTCAGCATGCTTCAACTTTTGAATATACAGTTGATGCATTCAAACATAGCAAGCAAATTATGATTCTAACAAAATGTTAAACACAATTCAAGTCATGCCTCCATTCAAACCAAAACATTGATTCTGAAAACAAAATGTTAAGCGTATGCAAATGAAACATAAACTCCCACCTCTCGTTGCGTCGATGGTTCTCCAATAATATCCTTGCCTCTACTGATCGATCCGGTACCACGTAAACAAGCACAAACCATACAGCCATACTAAGCATATCTAATCAAGGAATCAAACGGAAAATAAGGGAAAGCAATTCTATGGACCCTCGTAGGCTGCGCACAACACCCTTCCCATCAATACTGCCTACAACCACTTCATTAACATGGAACAAACACACCAACATTTCAATAACATGTCTAAACAACCCCCTGGTACTGTTCATCCGAAATTTATACAAGAATCATAGGTTGTTTTCAGGAATTTCCATCCATCAAAAACACTCAATCACATCACTAGCAACCTGAATAAACCAACCAATCCAAAAGAAAACCAAAGATTAATCACTTACCAACAACTCTGCAATTTTCGGCCAGAATGAAGAACACCTCAAAATAAGGCCTTAGACATCAAACTAACAGTGGAAAAGTGTAGAAAGTTGATGGGAAAGTGTTTTGGGACAATCCCCCACAAGTTTTTGGGGTCAAATTGGGCAAAGTTTGGATTTTGGTAGGTTGGAAGGGTGAAGGAAGGAGAAAAACGAGTTAGGGTTGGAATGTGCTGGTCACTTCTGGAAGAGAAGTATTTAAAGGATGAAGTGTGGGCTTGGGCTGATGGGTTTTGGGCCAAAAAATTCAACAAGGCTGGACTGGGCAATCGATGGCCAGTTTCATCACAAATGAGCCCAATGGGCTCGTGAAATGTCAACCAAATGGCCCAACAACTTCTTTGAGTATGTAAAGCTATAACATAAGGATTGAGCCTGAAAAAAAAAATCGCAAACAGCCCAAGGTACAAAATTTTGGCCCAAACGGCCCGCGGTCACTTAAAATGGACCGAAATCAACCTGGTTTGTTTTCCACTGACTCAACCTCGATCGTCTAACCTATCTCACTCACAATCATACTTAAACACTATCAGATTCACTATGGGTTACTTAAAGGATTTCTCGCGCTGCCGCTGGCACTAACGCTACCATTGACGTTGCCTCTAACCGGCACTACAATAGACGGGATCTCACATCCTCCCCGCCTTATAGAAATTTTGTCCGCGAAATTTACTTACCAAGGTCGTCGAATAACTGTGGATACTGCCGCCTCATCATCTGCTCGGTTTCCCATGTTCGTTCCTCCATGACATCGCTACGCCACAACACGGATACCATTGGCACTGTGCGATTCCGTAATTGTTTTACCGCTCTGTCCACAATTGCAACAGGCTGCGTCTTGTACGACAAGTCGTTGGAAATTTTGATTGATGGTGACTTCAACACATGGGACGGATCTGGCATGTACTTCCGCAACATAGATACATGGAAGTCATTGTGGATCTTCTCCAACTCCGGTGGAAAATCCAACCGGTATGCCACTGGTCCAACTCTGGCTGTAATGCTATAAGGGCCAATGAACCTTGGTGCCAACTTGCCTCACTGTTGAAACCGAAGAACCCCTTTCCACGGTGCCACTTTCAAAACGACTTTGTCTCCCACAGCAAATTTTAAGTTTCGCCGGCGATTATCAGCGTAATTTTTCAGTCTATCTTGCGCTGTTTTCAGCCTTTATCGAATCAGTAACAACAACTCTGTCGCTTGTTCAACTAATTCGAGTCTATCCAGTTTCCATTTTCCGACCTTGTTCCAACACAAAGGTGTCCGACGCCGTCGGCCATACAATGCTTCATATGGTGCCATGCCAATAGATACTTGAAAACTGTTGTTATAGGCGAACTCAGCTAACAGTAGGCATCGATCCCATGCCTTCTGCCTGTCCAACACACATACTCGCAGCATGTCTTCCAAGGTTTGAATCGTTCTCTCAGACTGTCCATCTGTCTGTGGGTGGAATGCGGTGCTGAAAGTTAGTCGAGTGTCTAAAGCACTATGAAGTTTCCCCCAAAATATGGACGTGAATCTTGGATCCCTATCCGACACAATCGACACTGGCACGCCATGAAGTCTGACAATCTCATCAAGATACTTTACTGCCAACTTCTCCGGCGTATCTGTCACCTTAATGGGGAGGAAGTGTGCAGACTTGGTCAGTCTATCCACTATCACCCATATCGCATCATAACCTCGCTGTGTTCTCGGCAACCCTGTTACGAAATCTATCGTCACATGCTCCCATTTCCACTCCGGAATGGGTAATGACTATAGTAATCCCGCAGGTCTCTGATGTTCCGCCTTGACTTGCTGACACACTAGGCACTTTGCCACAAACTCAGCAATATGCCTCTTCATTCTGGCCCACCAATTTTGTTCTCTCAGGTCCTTGTACATCTTGGTGCTGCCCGGATGAATGGAAAACGTCGAACTATGTGCCTCCATCAAAATCAATTGCCTCAGCTCTTCGTCATGAGGGATACACACTCGTCCTCGAAATGTCAGGATACCATCCTCTCTCACATGATACTCACTTACTGTACTAGTACCACTGTCTTCGTCCTCCAACTGTTGCTTTATTTGACTCAACACTAGATCTTCACGTTGCTTGGTCCGAATCTCATCTAGTAAAGTTAGCCTCACAATCAACTGTGCTATTAATGCTCCAGAGTCATCACTATCAAGTCGTACTCTAGATGTTCTCAGACACATCAACATAGGCATGTACTCAGTGCGAACATAGGCATGTACTCAATGCGAACATAGGCATGTACTCAGTGCGAACATAGGCTAAGGAAGATGATGTCTTTCTACTCAACGCATCAGCGACGACATTCACCTTGCCCGGATGGTAGTCAATTACTAAGTCATAATCTTTGATTAATTCCAACCACCTCTGTTGTCTCAAGTTCAAATCCTTCTGGGTGAGAAGGTATTTGAGACTCTTATGATCGTTGAACATCCTGCACGTTTCACCATACAGGTAATGCTGCCAAATCTTGAGTGCGAACACCACCGCAGCCAACTCAAGATCGTGAGTCAGGTAGTTGCTCTCATGCGGTCTCAACTGTCTTGATGCGTAGGCCACTACCTTACCATCTTGCATCAGCACACAACCCAATCCCATCTTCGATGTGTCACTATACACAATGTACCCCTTGCCCCTGACCGGCAAGGTAAGAACCGGTGCTGATACAAGCCTGGCCTTCACTTCCTGAAAACTCTTCTCACATGCCTCTGACCATACAAACGGAACTCCCTTGCGTGTTAGACGCGTCAACGGACCTGCCAAGACGGAGAAGTTTTCCACAAACCTCCGATAGTAACTGGCCAAACCAAGAAAACTTCGGATTTCTGTCATACTACGAGGAGGTTCCCATGAAACAATGGCTTCTA